>SCDY01000094.1:0-103654 GCA_004143825.1 Drosophila micromelanica | reverse complement strand
ATTGGTGCGGTTGTTGCCGGGGCGGTTGATTATGAAGCCTTCAAGTGGTAACTGTGTTTAGCTTTTTGGCTGCCACATTAGATATGTGGGTGGGGAAGTGAATTGTTTGCCAGCACAGGCGGACATTCATTAAGCCATCAAGTTGCGTAAGACAAATTTGCCAAGTCAAATGAATAAGTGCCGTGTGCCACGAGCTCAAATCCCAAAACGGGTGACTGGTATTGAAGCTAGGCGTTTGAAATATGGAATATATATTCCCCCATCTGATAAAGTTTTAAGATTTTTTGGCTAGACTTTTGAATTATGGAATATTTCGCTAAAATATGTTTAGCTCTCAATCTTAAATGTAGATATATTAAATGTATTTCTTGATTATTACAGTTTTCAGACAGATTACTTATGACTATTTCTAATGATTTTTGCGATAGGCCCACTGGGGGCGTGGCAAATTGATAAAATGTATTCACCCCCCTCAGATTTGAACCTAACTTAATTAATTTAATTTTAGATATAAGGTATAATTTATGGACAATTTATTGATGACATTTTTTGGATAAGTGGGCGTGTCAAATCGATGATCTACCTTAGTTTTTGACCTTCTCTAAAGAAGAAAACATTGATTTGACATTTTCTGCAGACCTCCTTTAAGGGTAGAACCGTTCAAATTGTGGTCATTAATACATTTTCCAAAATAACAATAAATAAAATCGACTGTTCGACTGTTTTAAATAGTTGTTATATTGTGACAGAGTATTGCGCCGTGGGCTACGCCCGATTGCATCTTCTCACTTATTTATTGTCTTTTTAGTCTCCAAATTCCGAGACGCAGCCACGCGAGCGCATGTACAGGATAACCACAATGTATCCGGAGGATCCGCGTGCACCGTTTTACAATCCGCAGAGCAAACAGATGACGCCGCTGGCCAAGCTCTACCTGCGTCGCGAGAAGATTATCTCGCGCAATTGCGATGATGATTTTCTGCAAGCACTCCAGCTGGAGACGTCCGACGATGCCGAGGAGCAGGATACGCGCGGTAAGCACTAATTAACCAGCACTGTGATCTTGAAGAGCATTTCAACTATTTTTAACAGCCGAATGCAACGTGAGCGGCTACAACGCCTGGAGTCCCTGCTCGGTGTCCTGCGGCAAGGGCATACGGATGCGCAGTCGCCACTATCTGAATCCGGAGCTGGCAAAACAGGGCGGATGCACGCGCCAGCTGGTGTCCAAGGAGATGTGTGTGGCGGCTGTGCCTGAGTGTGCCAACGGTTCGGCTGGCGAGGACCGGGATGAGGATGAGGGCGAGAATCTGGCCAACTCGCAGTCGCTGGTCAACGATAATGGCGAGGGTGCCGGCATCTGCAAGACGACGCCGTGGAGCGTCTGGTCGGAGTGCTCGGCCAGCTGCGGCATCGGGATCACGATGCGCACGCGGACCTTTGTCAATCCGGTGGGCCGCAAGCGCTGTCCGCACATCACCGTTGTGGAGAAGAACAAGTGCATGCGTCCGGATTGCACCTACAAGCAGGTGGAACTGCCCGATGCCGACTGTCCCACCACCCAGTGGAGCGACTGGAGTCCCTGCACCGGTACCTGCGGACATGGCAGCTCCATACGCAAGCGTCTGCTGCTGCTGGAGGATGGTGCCATGAAGGAGGAGTGCAGCAAGCGCATGGAGTTGCATCAGCAGAAGGAATGCCAGCACGCAGTCGACTGCAACATCAACATGGAGCTGGCCAAGGAGATTTGCGTGCAGCCACCCGAGATGGGTCCCTGTCGTGGTAGCTATCAGCGCTACGCCTTCAATCCGGTGACCAATCGCTGTGAATCCTTCACCTACGGCGGCTGTCGTGGCAATCGCAACAATTTCCTAACCGACAACGATTGCCTGCTCACCTGCGGCCGGATACGCAACGAGGGCGCCAATGGCCGCGAGGAGACCGGACTGCCCAAGGGCTGCGTCATGTCCGAGTGGTCCAACTGGACGCCCTGCAACGTCACCTGCGGCGTCGGCTACTCCGACGGCTATCGCTACGTGATCAGCGAGCCCCAACGCGGCGGCCAAGCCTGCCCCAAGCGCCTGGTCAAGCAGCGTCGCTGCACCATGCCACCCTGCTAAACGTGCCGGGAGAACACACGTTCCCACTTCTATAAATTCTTTTCCAATTTAAATAAACTCGTTAAATATGCACTCCTATCATGATATTGTTTGTTGTACCTTACATAAGACAAGCTTGTTTTAATTGCTCTCTTACTCTTATTCACAACTTGACATCATTAAAAGCAGGGTATATTAGTTGTGTCAAATTCAGAAATAATTCGATTTTGTATTTTATTTTAAATTTATATTATACTCTGTTCACAAGATTGTTAAATAAAAATCTATACATTTCAAAATTGATTTAAAAAAAGTTGAAATTAAACACAAGACAATTTACAATAGTAATTTAAAAAAAAATTAAAATTCACAAATTTGAATTTTGTATTTTTATTCCATTTTATATATTATTTAGCACATATTTGAAAATATTGAAATATTGAACTAATTCAATCAATTTAAATTTTTAATTTGCATTTTAAGAGTAATGTATAACTTTGTTGTACCCCAAAAAATTTGTTTAATAATTTCATGTTTCGATAATGTCTTATTCTAGTTTAGTATAAAATGTGGGAGTGTTGGATTCGAGAGCTTAATTATGTAATAAATACAAAAATCTAAAAAAATCTAATTTTATTTTTAGAAATTTGTATGTTACATAAAAATATACTTTAACGAACCATGTGAAAACTATTACATATAAATATCATATTATCTATGAATAAAAAAATGTGCATCTTTAAAAAAACTAAGACTATATGAAAAAACTTGATGACCCTGAAAGAGGGCTGCAGATAGATTACCCAAGAGAATCGAGGGGCGAGTGTTAGTTCAGCCAAATTATGCAAATTGTATGTAATAGGCATAAAATTTTATATTGAACGTGTTTACTCAGACGACACTTGTGCAATTGTTTTTTTATTTTTTTTTCAAAACTTAAGTACGCAGACGTGTTTACTTTCCGCTCAGCCAAGCAAATTCAGTTTCAATTGAATATGGCAAACTGGCCGACGAATTCCAACTGCAGAGGTCACTTTCTCTGGGCCGAAAGTGTTGCAGTAGTCAAATAAGTGTAAATATGTACACATATATATACATATATATGTTTACAGATATGTGAAAGAGCGACGCATCGCCAACTAGTTGGTTGTCGTTGGGTTTAGTTGGTGCCAGTTACTTGTTGAGTGCGTCTCGCCGAGCAATGGATAAGCGCCAGGTCAGGTTTCCCTATGACATACGCGATGTGGACGCTGCCACAAATGCGGAGCTATTGGAGTACTTTACAGGTGGGTGTGGTTACATAAATGGACTTGATTACAATTCTTCTCATGGCTGCAGGTGAGCGCACGGGCTTTGTCCAAGTTGGACCCGAGGGCTATTTCTTTCCGCACAAGTACAAAGCCGAGGCGGAGTTTTATCACAACTTTGAGGCACGTCCCGATGATGTTTGGATTGCAACTGTGCCGCGTTCGGGCACCACGTGGACGCAGGAGCTCATCTGGCTGCTGGCCAATGGCCTGGACTTCGAGCAGGCCCAGCAGCGGCCACTCACCGAACGTTTTCCCTTCCTGGAGTTGGTTTCGATTTGGGTTTTGGATGGCGGAATTCCCACTAATTGTGTTCTCCCCTGACAGATTTCCCTTGTTTGTCCACGATGCTGTCAAAGCCGAGCTCCTGGCCGAGAATATGGACTCCCCAGCTGCTATAGAGTTCATAGAGCTCATTTCACGTCCGGGTTACGAGACGTTGGACGAATTACCACGCAACCAGCGACGTTTTATAAAAACGCATTTTCCCTTTTCCTTATTGCCGCCGAGTGTGCTGAAAAACAATTGCAAGGTTGGCAATTTTTCCAAATAATAATATTACATTGTTTTTATTAAAATTCCTACCCATTTTAGATTATTTATGTGGCACGTAATCCGAAGGATGTCGCCGTGTCCTACTACCACCTAAATCGTTTATTCCGCACCCAGGGCTACATAGGCGATTTTGAGCGCTATTGGCGATACTTCCAGCAGGGACTAAGTACGTCAAAGATTTATACGATACTTGTAATAAACTTAATTCGATTGCAGATCCCTGGCTGCCTTATTACAGCCACGTTAAGGAGGCCAAACAGCACAGCCAACTCCCAAATGTTCTATTTCTCAACTATGAGGAGATGCTGGTGGATTTGCCGGGCACTGTTTTAAAAATTGGCAAGTTTTTGGATTGCACGCCAAATGCCGAAGGATTGGAAAAATTACTCGATCATTTGAGTATTAAAAACTTTCGCGAAAATAAATCGGTAAATATGCACGAAATGGCAGCCGTTGGAATACTGAAAAAAGGTGAGGCTGGATTTGTGCGAAAAGGAGGTAAAGACATCACCGCCAAACAGCATGATCAAAAAGAATTTATGGATAATCCCAATTTACTGAAACTCGCCAATGATTGGATACAACAGAATATTGAAAGTTTTAAAACTATTTAAATAAAAGCGCCGTTGTACTTATTAAATGTTATCGATAAGATTCGATATTTTCCTTAAGCTAACTCAAATCTAGTACGCTGCACAAATAATTGAATTTTAATTAACAATTAATTAAATGTATCTATGCGGTTTGTGTATGAAATGGGCCTGATTTTATTTTAATTAATATTTATTTCTGATACTAACAGCCACAAAATATGCAATAGATTTGTGAAATTTGCTTATCTATGCAAAGTGATCAGCGTATTAGTCTTTGGTCAAAACAGCTGTTTTGCCGACAATAATGTTTTTGCAATGTTTTTAATTAGAAGATATTATAGCAGCGTTCAGCGCATCGCTCAAATAGCCAATGCTAGCAAACCAGGCGATACGCTGCAAGTTCAGGTATTATCTCAATCATTTGCATAGTATATTTTGTTAAAGTAAAAAACGTTACCTAAGGGCTGGATAAAAAATGTGCGACGCCTGAAAAACAACATATTTCTGGACATCAACGACGGTTCCACCAGCGACAAATTCCAATTGGTGGTGCCACGTAATGCCGAAACACAAAAGCTGACATCGGGTAGCGTCATCAGCGCCGTGGGACGTGTCCAGTTGGCGCCCAATGGACACTATGAGTTGCATTCCGCTGAGGTGCAGTCGCTGGGTAAATAGGCAACTTACATAATCTTGTGCACAGCTCACATTTGCTGCATTCCAGCCGAGGGTCATCTGCAGGAGGGCTATCCGTTCTCGCCCAAGCAGCAGCATGCGCCGGAGTATGTGCGAGAGCATCTGCACTTGCGCTCCCGCATCGATTACATTGCTGCCCAGATGCGCGTCAGGCACAGGGCTCAGAAGGCCATACACGACTACATGGACGAACTGGATTTTGTGCAGATAAACACGCCCATTCTGACCACAAATGACTGCGAGGGCGCCGGCGAGGTCTGCAGCTGGAAAACACTTATAGCAATAATCGAAATATTTATTGTAGTTTCTGCTGTTTTAGGTTTTCCGGGTGCAACCCGATTCGGAGCAGCTGCTCAAGCAAATGTTACGGCCCAATGTGCCCACCGAGCAAAGCTATTTCGATCAGAAAGTATTTCTGAGCGTGTCCGGTCAACTGCACCTTGAGGCCATGTGCTATGGTCTGGGCAACACATACACCTTTGCGCCCGCCTTTCGTGCAGAGAACTCCAAATCGCCGCTGCATTTAGCTGAGTTTTACATGTTCGAGGCGGAACTGGTGCATATGGAGCAGCTGGACAAGCTGGCCGCATTTATAGAGCGCATGCTGAAGGAGATAACCAATCGACTGCTCAACAGCGCTGCATCCGATTTGCATTTTTGCCAGAGCAACGCCAATGTCAGCTCAGATCTGGCCTGGCTGCAAGTGCCCTGGAAAGTGCTCAGCTATGACGAGGCCATGGCGCTGGTTGTGGCCAATAGGGATAAGTTTAAGAGCGCCGTCAGTGCGGACGAAGGTTTCAGCAAGGAGCAGGAGCTCTTTCTTGTGGCGCACTGCGGTGCGCCCGTCTTTGTGCTGAACTGGCCCACACAACAGAAGCCCTTCTACATGAAGATCTCTCGCAGTGATCCGCAACGGGTGCACGCTCTGGATTTGCTAATGCCCTCCGTGGGCGAGCTGTGCGGCGGCAGCCTGCGTGAGTGCGATGCAGAGCGTCTGAAGGCGCACCCACAACTGCCCAAAGATTTGGCCTGGTATGTGGAGCTGCGCAAATATGGTGGCCTGTCCACGGGCGGCTTTGGGATGGGCTTCGAGCGTTATCTGCAGCTGCTGACGGGCGTCAAAAATATACGCGATGTGATACCCTTTCCACGCTATCCGCACAGCTGCAAAATGTAGCTAAACTAAACTGTTATTCGCTTTTATATAAAATGATTATTTTTTGGGCATGCAAAACTCGATTTATATAAAATGTGTTTTTTAATTCGTAAGCGGCGCACGGAGGAGTTTCCAATTTTGGAAGCAATGCACGCTAAATTGCCAAGGTTCTCCTCGATTGCAAATATTGTTGGACTGTGGATAAAGTGTCGAGCGTCTTCACTGATTACAACTGCCCTAGCATGGGCTTGCGTCCCGGCCAGGCCTCCTTGGCGTACTTCTTCTTCTGCGGGCACATGGCGTCGCCTTCGCCACTTGTGTCATGCACATCATCCACAAAGCGACGCACTGCAATTGGAAGAGATTGTGCTTAATTAGAGCGTACCCAATTGTATGCCCTGATTTGTGGTACGCACCGTTTGCATTGGCCATGGCCAACTTTTGTGCTATGGCTGAGCTGGGCACGAGCGGCTCATCAAAGATGGGCGTTACATCTGGCGCCGGATTGGGCAACATTATGCCCAACTTGGAGCCGATGTCCATCGGTGATATGGGCTCAAATTCACTGCTGCCCTTGTGCTCGTAGCTGCTGGCCGGCAGACCTTGATACAAGGAATTCACGGGTGAGTGGGCTTGAGCGGATTGGGGTGTTGTTGCCATTTGCTGTTGCTGCTGCTGTTGTTGTTGATGTTGCTGCTGCTGCTGTTGCTGCTGCTGCTGCTGTTGCTTCATCTCGACTATGCTCTGTTGGAACATCTGATGGCTGGCGTTGAGTGCGCTGACCGCGTTCGCAGTGCCCGTATGGAGACCCATGTGATTTGGCTCGTAACGCGAACGTTTAGCCGGCACCACAGTTGTCTGCACCAGATTACGAAAGCGTCCCACATTCGGATCGACGTCTTCGGGATTTATGATGATCTCCTCGTCGTTAAAGGTAACATTGCGTCGCTTCCTTCCCTTATTTAACGCATTCTGTTTGCGCAAATTGTTGTCATCGGCAATTCCCAGCATGGAGATGCGACGATTGTGCGCCGTATTGTACTCCGTCAGGTTCTGTAAGCAAGGTAGTTGAGTATCTCAGATCAAGAATGCATCTGCTCCATTTACGCACATCCAATTCCGTTTGGCTCTCGGGCAGCCCCAGCAAGGCGCCGTCGCTGGTCTCGCTCAGCGGCAGATCCTCCATGATGTTGCTGTGCTGACCGCCCGCCGAGGGCCGCTCTCGCAGTATGTAGTTCCTCGTAGAGGCGCCAAAGTGAAACGTGCTGTTGATCTGCAGCTGTGTGGGCTTGTGCGCCTCTAGACGCAATGTTCCAATAAATGTGCCATGGGCTGCAGGAGAAACCTCTAGTCAAAAATCCAAAAGGAAAGGGTATTTCACTTACTGGAGCCGAGGTCAACGAGGTAGGCAATGTTGAGATGCTTGTGGTAAACGAAGGCGGCGTGCACGCGTGAGCAGGAGGCGTGGTCGATGCAGAAATCATTCATTTGGCTATTCCGGCCAAATAAATAACAACGTTTTTCATCCACCATCAGCTTTTGCACTAGTTTGTCGTCCTTGAGCACATCCAAGTGCAGCCCAGTAGGCGGTTTGCCGGCCCAACTGGGTATGTCATAGCTGTTGGCCATTCAATTATCTCAAACTTTCAAAGATACGGTATAAATCGTTAAATTTACTATGATAAAATGGTGTGTACACAAATTTGTGTACCGGCCAAAGCAAATAATCCACTAAATATGGCTAAACCTACGCGCGTGGGTGAATGGCAAATGTAGACCGCTTTTTAACAAGTTGGCATGTCTTGCATTAATAAACAATGAGCACCAACTATATAAACAATAATTATATAGAAAGCGCCCTTGTGTATTTAAAGTTAGGCGATCCCAGCACATTTATCATCAAATGCTGTCTGTGCAGCACAGCTGGCCTAGCGGACTGGCCGCAATTCGTTACACACCTGACCACAAGTCACGCGGTGGGCATGCGGCTAGAGAGACGCGGTGTGGGAATGGATGAAGAGATTCAGGCGGAGGTGGAACTGGAGCAACAAAATCTAAGTCAAATTGGCGGCGAAAACACAGAATCAGATGTGGAAAGAGAAGAAGAGTGTCTGGAGGAGGCAGACTGCAATGAAACCATTGAAGTGGACGAAGCCGAATTCGGAGAACAGCCGCAAGTTAATCAGGTAGAAGAAGATTTCCGGGAATCAAAATAGATGTCAAGTTAATAAAGTTCACATTTCCCTGCAGAACAACGTTTTCATCAAGCCCAATCAGCCGTTTTACAGCCTGCTGCACACCAAACCCGAACTGATGCATTACTTCATCGATCTGCTGCGCCAGCACGAATATCTTTGGCGCGAGGAGTACAAAAACATGGACTTCAAAGCCGAGCGCATGGAGAGCGCCCAGCAGCTGGGTCGAGCCCTGGAGGAGCGCTTTCAGGTGTCGCTGCGGCCACAGATCATATGCAAAAGTGCCTGCACGCTGCTCAAGTGGTTCACCAGGCAGCATGCTCTGCGCAAGAGTAATCGTGGTATTTGGGGCCGCCACCAGAGCTACTACGTCCAGCTGCTGGCGTTTGTGCCCACCGAGAACATTGAGATGCTCGCCTGTGATGAGTGCAGGCGGCGCTTCTACAACGAGGAGCAGCTGCGCCGGCACAAGTACCGTATGCACTGTGGCAGCTGGCCGTATGTGTGCGAGGTGTGCCACACGGGTTTCTCGCACGCCTCCAAATTGCGCCTGCACAGGGCTCGTTCTCACGAGAAGTCCACGCGGTGGCAGTGCACTTTTTGCAGCTACTGTGCGACAACCAAGTGGGACTTGCGCGCCCATATGCCCACGCACAGCGGAGAGCGCAATTACACCTGCGAAGAGTGCGGCATCTCAACGAAATCCAACTCTGCTTTGGCTGTCCACCGGCGGACGCATTCCGACGTGAAAATAAACTGTCCGTATTGTCCCAAAAAGTACCGTGAAAATTATCTGCTTAAGTGCCACGTTAAAAAAGCGCATGCAGCTGAGCTGGCGGAGGAACAGGAACTGGAATTGAAGCTTAAACAGCAACAGCTATTCCCGCTTAGTCATTAAACGCTTATGATATGTTAAATTAGCATTTACAGAAAATATAAAATATGAATCTCCTTATCAGTCAACCAAGAGTTATCGATATCGTCATTTGCCATTCAAACATGATGCGCTGCCATGCAACCCTGTAGCGACGCGACGGCGTCACATTGTTAATGCTTTTTTAATGTCTGCGCTTCTGGAACGGCTAGTGAAACATTTATTTTGCGTTAGTGCGCGACACACAAAAAAAGAAGTGTACAATTTTTGTTTATATGCTGTGAAAGAAACAATTTACAGCGCGTTTGCCGAAAATCGGAAAGCCATAAATGTGCCAACATGGCGCACAAGCGTATGAAAACAGAGAACATGGCAATAAATTATAAATTTGCGTGTCGCTGTTGCCTCAAATCCGAGGCGGAGTTCTTCAAGCTGGACTCGCTAATCGACTGCGGGATCGGCGACAACGATGCGACCGCAACGAAAATACCCCTTATACGTTTACTATTGTTCTGCATGCGCACGGAAAATCTGCCCGAGCTGCCGCAATACATTTGCGCTGAATGCAGCAAGAGTTTGCAAATAGCCTATCTGTTCATACAGAACGGCTTGCGCGCCCACGAGATACTCTGCCGCAAATTGTGCCCCGGCCAGTTGAAGTCCACAACGCGCTCGAATGGCCAACACATGTCTCTGACGCAAGAGGTGTGTATTCGGTGCAATGCCTATTGCTTTGTTTTTATTTCTCTAAACACGCTTCTACTTGCAGCCCGAGGACGCGACGCTGGGCAGGCACGGGGAGCTGAAGTCAACAAAAGCCGCTGTGCGACACGAATGCAAAGTATGCGGTGCCATTATCTACAATCGCATGGAGCTCAAGCAGCACATACGCATGCATACAGGTAAAGAACGCCATGATATTATTCAATATTTAGGCGGTGTATTTTTTTTTTATTTTCTGTTAAACCATTCACTGATTGTAAACTAATTGGCAATTTTCTGCTTTTTGCTCCCTCCACACGCACAGAGGCGTCGCGACATCAGTGCAAATTGTGCAATTTTGTCACGCTCAAGCATCGCCAGCTGCCGGAGCATTATCGCAAGGCGCACGGCCTTACGGCTGCCCAAATTGAGCATCAGCTCAAAATACGTAGATCCATGCAGGCGGCAGCAAATGCAATACCAACATCAACAGCGGCTGCGACAACAACAACAGGAGCAACAACAACAGCTGCGGACGATGATCAAGTGAAGGTGTGCACACTGGAGGATATGGAGCTGCTGATACCCACTGTGCTGACGCCGGAGGATTTTTCGCATCCACAATTGGATGCGGAACAGTTGCGTGATATTGAACAACAATTGGCAAACTCGCTGCCCGTCTCACAGTCCAGTTCAGCGTACGCTGCGGAACCAACGATAGCTGCTGGCGGTGGCGCCAATGTGACCATAGGCGCCGAGTTTCTGGTCCTGCCCGATGGCTCGTTGCAGCAGGTGAACGACGGCGGTGTCGTGTTCGAATATATTGACGATAGCAAGAACATCGCCAATGCGGCAACCAATATGACGTTGCAGAGCCTGTTGGGTGATTCCAAGCCAGATTTAACATATGACCCCATGGATATCGATCTGAGTCATATGGTGGTCGACAATGCGCTGCCGCAAATAACAGGTGTGTGTGTGTGTGTGTGTGACTATAATAATTTATATATATGTGTTACTAATACAACTATATTTGTTATTTTCAGTTAAGCCAAAGCCACGGCCGGCACCAGCGTCAACGGGCGCCTTGAAGCACAAATGCAAACTGTGCCCCAAAGCATTTCCCACAGTGGCACGTCTGAAATCTCATCAATTAACCCATAGTCGTAAGTTGTTGCCAGAACTCTAAATTGCCAGAATTCTAATTAATTATGTCTTTTAGATTTGCCCAAATTCTATTGCGATCAGTGCGCTTATTATTCGCTGCGCAGCGCCGATCTCATCCAGCATTATACCACGGAGCACAAGTCCTGCGTTACCGAAAGTCGGGCGAACCATTATGATAAGCTGCCCGGGGACAGGAGTCGCATATATTCCTGCGATATGTGCCTGTTTGAGGCGCCGAGCAGTGGTCAGCTGCGTGTACATTACAGCAATAAGCATATGGTTGTGCCCAGTGAGGTGCAGCTGCGTCCCACCTGGACGCACGAGTCGAGGGTGGGGGATGGCAACTCGACGCTAGCTGACGGCAACGGCTCCGCACAGCCAGACATACCGCTGGGCATCAAATGTATGTTTAAGAATTTGTTTAATGCATTTGCATTATATTATAACGTTATTTACAAGCTGCTTCACATCAAATGCAGATCCGCCAATGATGTCGTCGGGAACAACAACCGAGCCAACAGCGACGCCAACAACTGCCATTAGGCAGCCGGGGCAGGCTACAACAACAACTGTGGTAACGCCAGATGGAGAAATTAATGTTGTGGTTGATGCCACATCGTTATTCTATGCAGCGGGTGCAGTGGACCAGTTAGCGACAACAACGGAAGGGACGACAAGGACAACAACAACAACGACGGCATCAGCAACTAGTTCAAACACATTTGGATTGTTTCCAGAGCAATCGTTTGGCAACAGTATGGCGAGCACAACAACAATGTCGCAGGAGCCAAACGGTGTGCCGTCTACGACATCCGCATCGAATCCAAATACTAGCATCTTTGGTGATATGCAGGATTTTATTGATAACACCGATGTGGCTGCCATATGCACCATACCCGCCGATGATATGCCCGTGGTCGATGGCGATGACATTGTTATTGATAACAATAATATAAGTCTGGACTTTGATGCGGAAAATCTATTTGAAGACTTCGAGGATGTTGAGGTCGGCGAAGAGGATGATGATGATGACGACGACGATGCCGAAAATGAGGATGAGAATGATAACAATAATGCGGCGGCCGATCAAAATCTATTGCTGACCAGCGACGATGACGATGTGGATGACTTTGATGACGAACAGTCGAAGCATCTGCAGAAACCATATTGCATCTATTGTAACAAGAAGTTCACCAGCCAATACAAGTTTGAGAATCACATGTTTGTGCATCGCGGTCAGTACCACATTGATTATTGATTATTGAACAAGTATTTTTTGCTTATTTTTTGTTGCCTTTTCTTTTGTTTAGGTTTGGCGCCTTATCGCTGTGAACTGTGCACCAATCTGTACAATATGAAACGTCTGCTCATACGGCATTATAAGACGGTGCACAAGCGAATGCCCACACGGGACATGGTGCAGGCGAAGGGCGATAAGGTATCCGTGGCGAGTACAACCATTGAAAAAATACAAGTTAATAATGACAAACGTAAGTGCTTAAAGATTTAGAAGCAAAATTACAATTACTCTAGAGCACTTTTAAAGCACATTAAAGCTTTCTAGGGAAATAAAGCTGTTCACAAAAAGCTTTACATTTAAATTAAAGCTTCACATTTAACTTAAAGCCTTTGACACCAAAGCACATTAAGCTTTAAGTTAACTTAACTTTCTTCGATTTCTTTCATTACCTTAAACACAAAGCTCAATTATACGCAGGATTTATTTGATTAAATCATACATTTTTTGTATCTGTATCCCAACAGCTCCTATGCTAATGTGCGCCAAGTGTCCCTTCGAATGCGAGCTTGAGAGTGAAATGCGCAAGCATCTGAATGCGCATCATGGCATCAACGATGGCGGTAAGTCGATTTGGATATCTCAATGTACATCAAAAATATCGTTATTCTCATAATTTTTTGCAGTATCTGTGCATGCTAACGAGGTGTTTATCATACGCAGTAAGTTCAACTAAATTTTCGAAAATGCATCAAATGTTTATCTAACCAAAATCTCCAATCTTTTCACCTAGAACTGCCCTATGAGTGTCCACGTTGCATACGCTCATTTGCGGCCAAACGAACGCTGACTCGCCATTTGCAACGTAGCCATTTGGTGGACACAATCATTGAGATGCAGGCGCCTCAATTGACAACTAGCTCAGCGGCCACCACGACCACATCGACGGCAACAACCACATTGCCGCTGAACGCCAGTGATGGCAATAAAACAACAACAACAGTAACAGCAACACAACTGGATTCCAACATGTTGGCGCCGCAAGACGCCGAGACTGTCGACGGCGATGGCGATGGCGATGGAAAATGCGGTAAGAGGATCAATAGCCTAGCAACAATGAATTCAAACTCAAATTCCAAATATGCCCAACACATGCCGAAACCACAACAACAACTGCTACAACAACCACAACCACAACAAAATGACGTTTCAAATACAAATTTAAAAATGTTATTTAACGACGCTGATGCACAATGATCCTTGATTATTGGCGCGTGCAGAAGAGAACGCGCTAAACAAGGAAACTGGTTCCAAAACGGAAAATTTAGATACATTTATCAGAAGCGAAACAACAACAACAGCAACACAAGAAACAAACGTAGCAGCAACAACAGATACCACATCATTAGCTGACAAAGCAGAAGCTGCATCAGTAACAACGACAGAAGCCGCCGAAGCTGCAACAACAACATCAGCAGCAATAACAACAACTGAAAATACATCAACAACATCAGCAACAACTACAACAACAACAAACGCAGGCTCTACGCTCTTTCCAACGCCCACGCCATTTGACTTTGATCTTGATTTTATTGGGAATGGTGCACAAGCTGCCACGCCCATTAAGATTAACAACAACGACAACTTCAACATTGCACCGAATTCCAGTCATCTGCTTAATGGCAGCGATAAGCTGCTGACTGCAGCGTTGGAGCCATCGCCAGTTAAGGATTTGCGCACACGGCTGCCGCGCACACCCATCTTTGTGTGCAAGCAATGCAATCAGACCTTCGATGAGCTCGGCAAGCTGTTGCAGCACGAACTGGATCAACATTCCAGCGGCATTGTGTCGCCGCGCAGCAGTTACCAGCATCAGTGCAAGATCTGTAAGACCACATACCGCACCATAACGCTACTCAACTATCATATGAAACGGCATGCGCCAGTCAAAATTCCGTGTAAGCAGTGCTCCAAGGAGTTTGAGGAGAGTTCGGATTTGGAACAGCATATACAGTCCGAGCATAGCGCCAATATGCCCCTCCAATGCGGCGTGGATGGCTGCACGAAGACATTCGCCTTTAAACATCATTTGAAGCGTCATCAGACGGCCTCCCATACGCCGGTTCAGTATATTTGTCCGGAGTGCGGATGCGATATGCTAACCAGTCTGCAGCTGAGGAATCATTTGTCCACGCACAAGGGTACACATTCCTACAAGTGTCCCAAATGCGTGCGCACTTATTTGCGGCGAAAACCGTAAGTTTATCCTAAATTTTTAATTATGCAGAGCCAATTAAATTAATTTTTTATTCCACTTCATAGTTTTCGAAGACATGCGCTACGTGAGCACAAATGGGAGCTGACCGAGGAAGAAATTGATAAAATATATTGCTTGAATAGTCCATCGCCGTCAATCAAATTACGTGAACGAAGATCGGTGAAGGCCGAGAGGGACCGGTATGACTAGCAATCGGACACATCAAGTCGAGAATATGATAAGAATTGTGTAATTTAGAGCAACCGTATGTCGTTGCAAATCTGTACAAAGATATTTTGTAATTTAATTATATTTTTTTCACACTCATCAGATTCATTAATGCATCCATTATTAGCATATGCCCATTAATTTATAATAAGCATTAATCACGGAAATTAATGTTATATATATATACAACATACAATTTTTAATAGCAAAAGCGTGTTGCTTGTTTATCATACATTTGCGAAAGTGTATGAATATTATGATTATTTAGCAACCGCATAGCATTAAACAGTTTAGCAATCATGGTCTTCAAGATATTGAGTTAAGTAACTGTATATTAAGCATATATCCCAATAAACTTGGATTACTACTTAACTACATATTATGTTAACAGTTAATAAGTATAATTTTAACTACAAGTACATCTACAGATAACTCAGCGTAGACTCCTTGCATATTACACATTGCATAAACACGTATGTACATACAGATATAAATCTAGTGCACCTAGAAATTCACCTGTCCAAACATAAAATTTTAGCATAATACTTTTTGCAACACCTGTAATTGTTAAAGCAGTGAATTAAAATCGGACATATATGTCCCATGCATGTGACTACCATAAAAGTGGTTTGATTTTACTTTATTTACGCTAAAGAAGAAGAAATGCTGATTGCGTACTTGGGATGGCTTGGTTTTTCATTTTCTATACGTTAAATAGACCCCCTGCAGACAAATTTGCATTTTTCGCGGGTGATGATTGCCCGCCCATTTCGCTGCACTAATCGAAGCTGCATATCGATATGTGTTATTGAATTATCGACTCTAGTTTGAATATTGCTGTTTTCCATTTGTATTTGCATTAAATTATTTTTTCAGTAAGTAATTTCTACTTGGTAGTTATTTATAATTAAAGTTAAAACAAACTTAAATAAGCGTTATTTACCAAATAAACTTCGCACACATTTAGCGAGTCGTTCAATGGAACTTGTTCGGAACGATTCAGTTCGTAGGCGGCTCTTTTGTTCTCTAACAACATTTCGCGAGTGAGAAAAGCAAAAGCAAAAAAGCCACAGCGGTATTATCAAATTCCTAACTGTAAACCAAGCTCATTTTAAACAATTGAAAATCACGAAAAACACATTTACGCACAGCAGCACAAAGACGCTCTGTGAAATCGGTTTCCAAATGGCCGCCGCAGCGGATGCTGCTAAATCCAACGCGCTGCTCGCCATGAACAAAGTGAACAACACAAAATGCCGCGCGTGCCTCTCGGCGACTCGTCAGACCGTCAAACTGGACGCCAAAATACCGGATCTAAAGAACGCTCGCACCTACGGCCAGGGCCTGCGTCAGTGCACCAACTTGCCGCTGACCGCACGCTCGCCCGGCGGCTACAGGTGGCCCATGCAAATTTGCGTGCGCTGTTGTCGTGCCCTGGAGGTGGCCATGCATTTCGTGGAGCTCGCGCTCGAATCCAATCGCAAGCTGTTCGCGGAGTCGCAGAGCCTTAAGCTATTGCCGCCGGCACAGACGACGACGTCGTCGTCGGGTGAACTGAAGCGCAAGGCGAGCAGCGAACTCTTGCATTGGAATCAATTCAGTCAGGAGTTTGAGCAATTTGTGGAGAGCTACGACGGTGTTCCCGGACCAATAGAGGAGAACGTGCTGTATATGCGCGGCGCCAAGATGCCACGCCTAGACACAGACATAGCGCCCAATAACGAGCCGCCCAAGGAGGATGATGGTACATGGAATTCAAAATTATAAATGAAAAATATTTTAAATATTGTATACTTTGCAGTTATCCTGTTTGATGTGAAGTATGATAGCAATGATCAGGATGAGGAGGATGAGAATGATGGCTCCGATGCGAAGAACAGTGAAACCTTCTATGACAATAGTATTATAAATGACAACAATATCGCTGACAAAAGCGGCGAGAACAATAACAATTATAATTTTAATAATAAAAACGGTGATTTATCCGGCCTTCCGGACGCTGAGTGCGATCTCATCCAACGTGCGCTCTTCATGACCCTCAACGATGATGCCAACAGCCGGCAAAGAGCCGAAGAAATGAAATCCATTGAGTCCATTAAAGCCACATTATTAAAGTGTAAGCATTGATATATACATATATATTGAGAATACTTTAACTGACCTATGTTTTATTTTCAGCTTCGGAGGAGCTGACTGCCACGGGTGCCAATTCCACAGCTGGCACGTCCAGCCAGACAACGGCCAACAAAGATGCCAATGTTAATATACCGCTGCTCAGCTGCAGCATCTGCAAGCACACGCACACGGAGGCCAAACAGATGCGCAGTCATTATTTGCGTGTGCACAATTGTGATGTGCCCGAGGATGATATCATTGGCCTGACCAAAAGTGGGTGAAGCACACTTAAACGAAACCTTACACAACCAATTACAAATGTCTCATGTATTAGTGTTTTATATAAAACTGCCTTTTTGTTTTTTAACCTATGTCTTATTTTCATGATTCATTTGTATAATTTTTCATCATTTATAGATCAAAACTTTAAGTGTCGGCCCTGCAATAGCTATGTGACCAATAGCCGCACGGACATGCAGCAGCATCTTATAGAACATCATAAAATTGACGGCGATTTTGGTAATTACTCTTTTATAATTCTTATAACTAGGCTGTTTATGTCATTTTTTTGTGTGTTTACAGAAATGTATTGCTATGTGCAGCAGAATTGTCCTGCCTGTGGACGCATTTTCAAGGATCAACGCTCGGCGCGCACACACTACACACGCATGCACACGGCACAGCAGCCACAGCAATCGTCGGGCGGGGTCGCCGCACATGAGGTTATCGAACAGCAATTTGTTTGCACCGATTGTGACAAGGTGTTCAATTTAAAGGCCAGTCTGCAGGCGCATCAGCGCTTCTGCCAGGTGAAGCAGCCGGTGCACTGTAACTTTTGTGAGCTGCAGTTTAGCAGCATGCGCAAGTATGAGCTGCATTTGCAGCAGCAGCATGCGGTGGATACGCTGCACGAGTGCGAGATATGCCTGAAAAGCTTTAAGAACAGTGAATCGTTGGCCGTGCATCGCAAGCGGCACTCGGAGCGTCATTATCAGTGTGCCAAGTGTGCCCTAAACTATATCAATGCGGCGGAGCTGCGTGTACACTACGAGCGCGCTCATGTCCACGAGGAGGAGGTGATCAGTTGTCGCATCTGCGGCAGTAAATTTCAAAACTATGCCCTGCTACGCGAACACGAGCAGCGTAATCATCAAAAGTCCAAGATCTGGCGCTGCGACAATTGCAATTTTGAGACCAATACGCGTGCACGTCTGCGCCAGCATCAATACGAGCACACGGACTATCCGTACAAGTGCAAGCACTGCCCCGAGGAGTTTGCCGATCGCGGCAAGTAAGTGTTCCTAATCAAAAAAAAGGGGTTATTTAATCTAAAGCTTCGCATTTCCATTGTTGCAGAATACGCCAACATTCCAAGAAGATGCATGCGGTCGAACTGAGCGATGAGCAGCTGGCGGAAATGTTTAGGGAACGCATTGGGTATACGAACCGCCACGATGCATTCAACAAGGCCAACAATTCGCTGGAGATACCGGGCTTCAGTGATGATTGCTACACCGAACTTAAAAGCCTCGGCCTGGACTATGATGATATTACAACGGATCTCTTTTCGAATTCCATTAGTGTTCTGGACAATCTGCTCGAACTGGTACCATAAAACCTATAAAGCATCCATTTACCTGCATAGAAATTAAGTAACATGATGAATAGCTAACGAGAGCTTGAAGACTGTCCGCACTTATCAATCAATCAATCAGTCAACCAATCGACAGCCGCAAACAAAGCATTCTTTACAGTTTTGTTCTCATTTTAAATTGTTTTGTTTTGTCTCACACCACAAGCCAAAAAACCATCAAGTCCATATGCCCTGCTATGTAGGGTATATGCACAAAATAGTTTGTATAATTTTTACAAAATTGGATATTATTATTTTTGAAGTAACTTAATAAACCACATAAAACCAAGCGCTTCGAAAGCGCACCCATATTTGTTGGATGTTTGTTTTCAATTTGGGTCTGCATGCCAAATATTTAAAGAATTATATTTAAACTATTTAAATTTGTTAAGCATTTGCAAAGTACTCGATCATTTGTCTATATCTAATTAACACCCTGAACGAACTTTGAGAGGAAATCCGTGGGTTTTGGCTCTTGGGATTCCTTCCAGTAGCGCATTATGTGACCCTTTTGCTTCCAGATCTCAACGGACTCCTTTAGCTCCATTTGGCCCTGCATTGCACAAACAAAGGGCACATTAATTTAGTCCTCTCCAAGGAGACAGCTGAAAATTTACCTTAATGACCAGCATGTCGATGACGCGGATGTCGGTCACATTGCGATTCTTGACGAATTGCTCGCGCAACTTGGCCCGGCATTGCTCTACGCTCATTGGTATATCGTAGTCCATAACTGGGCATGCGGATAGATTTTGTTTATATTTGACGCTGGAGCAGGCAGTTTGATGACATAACCAACGGACTTACCAATATAGGGCATTTGACGATACCAGGCCTTGTACAAGTTTAGGGCACGTTTGCGCGCCTGTTCCCTGTCCACGGACAAGATGGGACGCACTTGCTGTACGGCACGTTTGACGGCTTCACGTCCAGCCATGTTTCTTGTAGTGATTTTTCTGCCTAAATAACTTCGTTGCAAAATGCTGCTGCTTCTTCAACGGCAGACATGAACAGCTGAGCGGGCTGCCAATTTCGATTACAAAATCGATAAGAATGTCAACAGAAAGGTTAGTGTTGCAAAATTAGACGCAGTAGTTATCGATACAATTGGATCTTGGGCTGCGCGCTTGAGTTTGAAATTTTATTGTGCCCTGCGAGCGTAGCATATGTTAGATTTTAGTCATGCTTTTGCGCATTGTTTTGGCCGTCTATTGTGGGAATGTAAAGGACAGTCATTGTAAGCCCCGGCCCATGTACAAAAACTGCACATTGTCATTGTAACAATAATAGAGACAGCTGAGGCCAAACAAAAAAAGTAGCTAAAAATTACACTTTCATTCATTAAACCTAGCTATTGTTGCTGCCGTTTGTTTTTGTTGTTAAAGCTGTTGTCGGTGTGCGCGCGCTGTTGACCGATCGACTCTGACTTTGCGCTCAGTTCAAAACACGTTATGCGCCTGTGCAGAGCGTTTTTGCGCTTAACCAATTTCAGTGCCGAGAGTTTCGAAAGTTTTCTTGTCCACCCAACAACAAACGCGTGTGATTTGTAACAGTAACAACTACGCTGACAAAAATTGTGCCTATAATACGTTTTGTGCTTAAATAAAACATTTGTAATTTATTATGCAAATGCAGTAAGCGAGCTATAAAAATTTGGTAGGTCAACAATTTCTATTTTAATTGGCAGCGCCCAACAATTTACCATATGAGAAAAGAAAGCTGCAAAAATACGAACTAAAATATCAAAAATTTTTTAACAATATATCATACATATATGGACGAACTGTATTTATTGTGCATAATTAAGCCAATCAAAAACGTTTTGTGCTGTCGGTTTTTATCTAAGATAGAATTTCAACGAATTGCGTGTGTTTATTTGGTTTGATTCTTGATGCTAGACATAAATTGCTTCAATTTGGTGTGTTGTTGTTGTTGTTGTGGCGCCAAGTTGACCAATATTATATCCAGTTATGATAATTGTTGCTCAAAATGCTTTCTTTGTGTGTTCTTGTTTAGCGCGCCTCGCTTTTGCACTTGGTACGCAAATTAGTTTTGGACGTTAATTGTAATTTTCTTTGTCAAGGTTGTAAAGCGCCGGTCCAAGTGCACGTTCGCTTTTTCAACACTCAACACCTCTCTCTCTCTCTCTCTTCCTTCTTTATTGTATGTCAATTAGAGTTATTCACTTTAGAGTCAAAAACAATAGTGAATTCCAGTTACAGTTTCAGCTTATCGTAATGATGTGCAAATATTGAATTAACAGCAACAAATTCTACAGCCACTTATTAGCACATATATTGCTATAACTTACAAAACTGGCTTGAAAAAAACAGAAAAAAAAACAACAAATGATAGTAAGTAAATAAAACGGGTCGAAAGGCTTACACACATACCAGTTTACCGCCATAAGCGCTTTATAAGATACGAGTACGAGTACCGTTGAACGTCGACGTACAGTGGGCCACGCCTTCACCTCCTCTGGCCAAGTGGCAAACACACACACACACACAAGTCAAACGGCTTTTATTTGAACCCACCCAGCGTCTTGTTCGCAATTTCATGGCCAACGTTTAAAGTATGTTTATAAATTATTATTTAGATTGGCGCGGAAGCCGACGCCCGCATTAGGGCCCGTTTGTGTGGACGTGTAATAGCCAAACACACACGCTCTGTTCGGGCCCATATCGTTAGAACAATCAAAGAGTACACACAAACCGAAAATTGCTGCTGCCAAAAAAAATTTATCAAATCGATTCGAGCAGCGCCTGTTAACATATTTCACTTGCGTGCACCAATTGCTGGAATGTTTATGCGGGCAACCAAACGTGATGGAGTTGCTATTCCAGCAAAAGCCAAAGAAAAAAAAAAAATACCGGATTGGCAACGTTCTTAGTTTGCTTAGTTTCTATGCGGTAATAGTTAATTACAAATATTTTTACTTCTTATTCAATTACGTTTGTGTTAGTCACCCAGTTAAAAATGTTGTTTCAGCAATTATTTTTTGCTCACATATTTATTTTCTTTGTTTAATTTTGTTTGGTTTTTTTTAAAGATGCCTTAAAGATTCCTGCTCTGGCGCTATTGCAAACTCGAACTCTTAATTGAAATGCTATTTTTTTGTTTATTGAAGACCATTGAAATTTCGTGCCTGAAATTTTTAGGCATTTTAAAAACATGAAATTTTATATGATAATTGCTGCTTATACATTAAATTTCATTTGCACTTTTTAGGAGCTCATTTTTGAGTTGGGGTCCTTGCTCGGGCGCCACTCTTAATTTAAATATATTTTTTTTGTTTATTGAAGTCCATTGAAATTTCATGCACGAAATTTGTCGGCCTTTTAAAAACATGCCATTCATTTGCAACTTTTTTTTTGTTTTTTAGGAGTTGATTTTTGAGTTGGGGTCCCTGCTCGGGCGCCAACAAAAGTCGTGACTAACTTCAAAAATATAAGTTGCTAACATATCTAATTTAAATTAATTTAATTTTATTTTTGTGGTTTTTGTTTTATTTGAAAGTTAAGTTGTTCACAGAACTTTTTGTTTTTAAGATTCCACAACAATTACAATTAACAATTGTATGACAAAGATGACAAACATCGTTATCCTATGATAAATCCAATTTTAATAGCACTGTTAAAATTAATATTTACTGCTCTTATTTTGCGGTTATTGCCTAGCTGATAGCGATAAATGCTGTTAAATAATTGTTTATTTACAACACTCTCGGGAGCAAGTGCTTACCTGAGGCAAATTTTACAAAATCTATGTATAAATAAGCAATAATTGCAGCCTTTGCAAACAATTAAAGACCTGCAATCTTTGACCTAGTATTGCGCTATATATTATATCATCAGTTATTGAATCGAGTGCATAAACTGTGAGTCAACGGGCAAACAACAGGTTGTATAATGAGAAATGAAAAATGAAAACTTATGAACAATTTAGTTGTAACTACAGTAATACGCACTTTGAACAGTTTGCATACGTGATCAGCTGATCACGTGCCAGGCACACGTGTGAACCAACTGTAAAGCCTAGCACTTTAATAAATATTTGCACAAACCATTTATGCCGTTTTTACGATATTTGTTTTTGTGGGCGCCTTCTTAGCCAACGTCAAGTGTCGGAAATGCCATTCATTTTGGCAAAAAAAAAAGTTCAAATTATGCATAATTTGTGCAACAATTAAAGTATGATACCAAAAAGGCATTTTGGGTAAATGTTTATTTTTTTTTTGCCTTTCACGATGTCGAGCGCCTGTAGGGCATTTGTTTAGTTATTAAGCGTCAACTTTACACATTTGCTGTTCAGGTATTTTATTTTCTTTTTTTTTGTTGATGTTGTCTTTCCGTTTTTTCATACATATTTATTTTGCGCTAGCTACGCGCACGAGCACTTTGCGCGATAACCGACAACAACACAACAACAACAATAGTAACAACAACATCACGGACAACGGCAACAGTGACAACAACAGCGACACGACGTCGACGCCGACAGCCGGACGACTTCAGAGGTGCTCGTCAGTGCTGAAGTTGGTTCAGGTTCAGTTTCAGTTACGTTTTGGCGTTTTACGGTAACGCAGCGGACAACGACAACAACAATAATAATAAAAATATAACAACAAAAGGCAACAACAATAAAGGTGCGTGTTGGTATCTGTTGCCTAAAAAAAAAACGTACAAATAACAATAATAATTCTGCTAACGTGTAAATCATATCTGAGCGCATTCTATGCGATTAAAATTGCGCATACGCCGCGTTGCCAATAAAAAAGAAAATAATTGTTTAAAACATATAAAAGAAATTTGATAAAAATAAAGCCGCTTAGCATCTGTGCGTGACTCTGCGGCTGAATGTCCGTTAAATTGCTCAAGTGTGGCCAATTGTCGCGTAGCCGTAAATTTTCCCAAATCTAGACTTACACGTTCTATAAAAATCAGACACACAATTTTAATATATTATACATATATATTTATATATATTCAATATATACTATTTATAAGCACGCTATTATTATGCTTAGCTGCCTTTTAGTTTTCACTTTTTACTTCAGCTTGCAGCTCGATTGCATGCAAAACTTTGGTGTTACGAGATACAAGAAAACTCAAAACAAAAACAAACCCAAGTGTTTATCGCTATGCAATAGTTTTGTACCTTGAACCCAGTTGCTTTAATTTATTTTTATTATTATTATTATTTTTTTTTTTAAACGTATTTTATGCTTTTGATTTGTATGCATAGAGTTTTCACTTTCTTGCAAGTCGAGGTCGTTAATCATATGATTAGATAATAAAGTTTTACAAGGCGTACAAGTTCTTTATTGTATTATGTTGCTTATCAGTTGCTGTAACTATGTGGAAAGAATCAAGTGTATATGAGTTTGCTGCAGAAATTTGTAACAGGCAGATGGCAACGGTTCTTTATATCTTTATTATGAGAATGTTTTCAAAAATCGATAAATATCGATTTCGAGATCTTATTTTCGGAGCATATCACGCAGCCTATAAAAGATAGAGATACAAAATTTGGTAATATTGTTCTCTTCTATCTTATAAAAATAAAAAAATACTTTGTGCTTATTTTATTTCACACCATCAAATTTTTAAAAAATTTAACCGATTTCAAGGGAAAATGTCTTGATAATTGCTATATAAACACATAATAAAATACCATGCGTATCATAAATCTTAGTTACACATTTGTTAAATTATATTATTAATATTTTTTATTTGCGTAGCTGTGACAGTGTATGCCTTAGTCGGGCACTGTTGATTAGATCAAGTTCGAGACTTGTTTCTTGTTTCTTATTGCCAAAAAGTACTTGTCGCTATATGGCTGTCGATAAGATAAGCTTCTGCGTTGCGCCTCAATTTCAATATTTAGACCTTAAGCCTTACAGACGTCACGTAGCGCCACATGATATGTACAAATAAAACAATTTATAAATAAATAATGAAAAAAATATATATTCCCAGCTAAAAAAAAACAAGATGTGTACTCGTTATAATAACAACCAAATGCAATTGTTGTGGCAATAGAGCTGCTCGAGAGTTCACACACAGAGAGACGGTGCGAGTTGGCAACACACACCTCTTGGCCAAAAGGGGGCCAAGAAACCAATTTGATTTACCAATGACTGACGCACCAAACTCACGCAACAACAACAAATATAAAAGAGAAAAATAAAAAGAGATATAACCCACAAAAACAAATGTGAATGGCCTGTGGGTTTTTTGGCTACGGGTTCTCTACGGAAAAAAAAAATAAAACTGGGACTGGGACCTGGGCCTGGTCTTTTATGGTAGCTTTTTATTTTTATTTATTTTTTTTGTTGATTGTCTTGCCGTATTTGTCACACCAGCCAGCAATTCACACCTCAAATTTTGCGCCAGAATTTTTGTTAACCTGGAAAATTCTTTATTTTTCTGGCTCATAAATGGCTAAAACGGAAATGATATAAGAAAGTTGACAATCTATAATTTTGCGGTTTTTTTTTTTTTGCATATCAAATGCAGTTATTTGCTGGCCATAACTCAGGCTTCAGCGTAAATACTTTCGCTTTCTTTGGCTTTGAGCCAAGGTCTTAGGTTAAAATCAGGTTTTTGTTGTGTTCAAGAGCGAATAGAGCGAACATTTTAGAGATAAATCATTGGATTATGCTGTATTTATACTTTTGCATACGTTTTGCAAATTTATCAATGGCTATTTATAAACTTGAAATCGAAAAGTTTTTTATTAAAAGTGCAATTTGTTGTGCTCAGCTCAGAAATATTCAAATAGAGTTCCGTTCTTGCTCACCTTATGCAAATATAGATATTTATATATAGATAGACGGCTATAAAAAAATACAAGTTTGCTTTAGACGAGAATAATCGACTGGCAGTTATTAAAAAAATATATTTAATACCTATTATATTTAATATGTGAACATAATGAAATTTGGATTTTGGCATGCTTAAAAACATTAGCAACCCCTGTTTTATTTATATAGGGTATAATGTTGTTAAATATATTACACGACACTCATACACTTTACGGTACTAAAAAATATAATTAAACTAAGGAAACCTTTTAGATACCCTCTTATGCACATTTTAAGCTTACAGGGTATATAAAGCAATACTTAAATCCCAACTTATTTCACATACGACACCTCAGCTTCAAGGTCAATTCGCAGTATCAAGTGCAGCTTCTGTAGTACCCCCAGGCTATAAACAGATCATAAACAAATGTTATTCACTTATTTCTATTTATTTTTTGCTCAGCAATTTTTTTTAAAGTAAATTAGAAAAAACAACAGCGCGAGAAAATGTACAAAACAGCTTAAATTATTTGCCATAGACATCTGTAGCTAAATTGAGCTGCATATTTGTACTTAATTAGCGAACCGCCAACCAACAGCTAACACCCTACCACCAACCAACCCACCCACCCACCCCATTTACACCCCATTCACACCACAGACATTCGCAAATACTGCAAAATAAGCTCGCCCCGCAGCCGGCGGCAAAGTACTGAAGATTCCTGTGCGGTTTATTTAAGTTCTGTAATTGGAATTTTGTATAATTTTTTTTTTTTTTATCAATATATACACATTATATGCACATGTTATTTAATTGTTTGTCATGGGTTTTTTGGGGAGAGTGGACAGACAAAAAAAAAAGAGAATTGGTTGTGCGGCACGTTCGGCAGCTTATTGAAATGAATAATTAAGTCATTATGTCAATTCAATGAATGCCGCAGCTCTGATATGAACACTCATACTCCCCAACCATATATAAGTTAAACCTTTGAGTGCAGTGTAGTGTATATTAAACTAAGTGTTTATTTGGTTATCACGTGTAAATGCTAAAACGAACCTATTTAAATTTCGTAATGTAATTGGTTCAGGTGGTTTATTTTATAGTTTAAATAGAAAATAGCTTAAAGTAAATATTAAGTGCATGCGGCATAATCACAAAGCCAATATTATATGGGTATAACAAGTCTAGAATGTTCGCTTTATGAAGATTTTTAACTAGCTGAGAAATTTGCAGTTATATTTAAAAACCGTTTGCTGTTCGAAATTGATAAGCATTTTTTAGTTTATTTCTATTTTGCTTTTTGGCTTAACATATATAATAAAGTAATTTATTTTTTTAAGTTTCAGTTTTCTATTAAAATGTTTAATTTAAATATTGATTAAACTTATATATTTTCAGTTGATATTATTTACATCAAATTTTTATATTCAATATTTCTTCATAATAATATAAACTTGCTAAACTTAATTTCCTATTGTTTATGATATATTTATTAAGTACCCCTATTATTTAATGCGATTTTTTTTAGAAAAAATCCATTGTTTTCATGAATTTTATTTTAATGAATTAGTTTGGGCTTTTTTTTTATAATTGCTTTTTCTTGGTATCATTTGAAGTAACTTTTGTTTAAAACAAATATATAATTGTATTTGAATTTTTATAATTTTCGGAATATAATATCAGCTAACATTCTGATTTCGATAACATTCAACTACAACATATTTGTTTTTATATAAATAGCATTAATAATGTTAGAGGTTTTAGATTGTTATTTACCTCATTTGGATGCGTCGCAATAGCCAGACGCTTAGCCAGACGCCATAAAAAAAGCAATCAAAAACACAAAAAAAAAGAAAATAATAACAAAAACAATATCAGCGACCAAGTTCAATTACAACTGAACAATAAAATTGAAAATAAAATCAAATAAACTCTGAGCTGACCTTTGGCTAAGTAATTGAATGCGCATAGAATTTATGAGTAGCTGCAATGCAGGTCCATAAATTGCAGCTCTTAATTAAATTAGTCCAGACATTATATACTGAGGGGGCGGGGAATGAGGAGGGGAGTGTTAGACGGGCTGGCAATGAAAGTTCGTCGTATCAGCTGTGATCGGGTGTACGTGTGTTGGCATACTGATAAAGTTCCCGACCAAAAACCGGATGGTCAAGTCCGACAGATAGACAGACAGACAGACGGTCACATGCACTGCTTGATCGATTTGTGCCGTGGGCTGGTCGTCTGTCAATTAGCCACATATGTGGCCTTTTGGGCCACGTTGCGGGATTTTCGATAAAGCGACGCAAACGCTTCCAGCTAATTGATATTTAAGCACAGTAGACAGCTCTATAAACAATCAATGGCATTTGTTTTGGGCACTGACAATGACCACTCGATGACCCTGGCCGTGCATTGTCCGCTCAAATTACGTAATTGCGCATACGCCGTGTGAAACGGTAGCAAAAACCAAAAACATACTTACAAATTGCTAGCGAAAGTAAAAAAACTGAATGCAAAGTTTTTGCATTGAAGCCGGGACGGGTGTGGGTTGGCCATGTGATTGATATCGATGTGATTGGGCTGGGGATAGATAAAGACACGCAAATTGCGGGTAAACGTATCGTCTATGGGTGCCATTATATAACCACCCTGATAAAGTAAAGAAAACCCAAGTCATATAAGTAAAACAAAGTGCGAAATATCAACGATCATCTATAACGATATGTTGACAAAGTGCTTTCAACAAACTGTTAATGAGGGCCTCCATTTCAAGTGTATATAGCTATTATATTGAGCTGAACTACTTTTAACCAGAATTAATGTAGATAAGGTATTGAAAGGTACTACAAATGTATAAACATTTAAAACCAACTTTCTTAATTATTATTTCCACTATCCCTATAAAATATACCCTATAATAATGATGAACCTGAAAGATTTATGTGATCATAAAATTGCATATTTAGTTTATCTTAAATTATAATATCTTAGCTTATACATATTTTTATTTTGTAGACAGTTATAAAAAGCTTATCAATTAAATTGCTGCTTAAACACTTTTTATATGGTATTTGTTTGGACTAGGGGCTTTTTTTTGACAATTCCAAACAGTTTTATAAATAGGCTATAAATTAGCCACTGCTAAGATAGCTTTAATTGGCATTATTTATGAATTGATATCAATTTATCAAACAATTGTGAATGGTCGACGCGTCACACTAATTAGTTAAAAATATATATTTTTTTTAAACAAATGATGAGTAATTGATTCTGTTTTGGGCCACTCGAAGTGCAGCTAATCAAATTTTTTTTTCACTTAGTCCGTGAGTCACTTCAAAGAAAACAAATAAAAAGCTGCCTGAGGCGATAGTAAAAAAAAACGCTTAAAAAGTCGGCTGAGCGGCTATAAAATCGAATAGTTTATAGAAAGCAGTCGCAGCATTCTTCAGGTGCCGGACTTATAATCAATAAAAATTAAAATACAAATTTAAATGAAAATCAATAATAATTTGGCAAAAAGTTGGCCACAGTTTCTTGTGGCAAATTTGTATACAAAAATTGATTTAACTGGTTTTCACCACAAATTAAACATGATTATGATTTGGCAAAAAAAAAATTTGCATGCGTTTGACTAATTTTTTTCCAACCTTTTTTTCTTTTTGGTAACATCTTATACAGCTACACACAGGCGAATCACCGTTAGACGGCGGAAAGTAAAAGCGCGTATCAGATCCACAAGAGACCCGTTACAAGACAATCACACACACACACACAAACACACGAACGAACGCTGCAACATGGCCGATACCATCAACAAGCCGAGCATACAGATTCGCAGCGGTTTGCCAACTCCGCTCAGCGATAAGAGCCCCTCGCCGGCGACGAAGCTGCTGATCAGCCACGGCAAGCCGAACTTCACCATCGCCCGTTCGCCCAAAGTGGAAGACAATGTTAATCCGCTGTCGTCGCCGCAACCGAATGCCAACAACAACTATAATCCCTACAAGTGCGCCAGCAACAACAACAACACCATCAACAGCAGCAACAGCAACAGCAATAAATTTGTGGTCGGCACCAAGTTCAATGGCGTCTTTAAGCCATCCACGGCGGCAGCCAGCTGGGCCAACAGCAATGGCAATGGAGCCACCGCGGAGCAAAACGAAGCCGCCAAGGTGGTGCTGCGTCGCCCAAAGCTGGCTGATGTGGAGCCTGTGGCCGCTGACGGTGAGGATGAGAATGTGCCGGAATTTATACGACGCCAGCGACGCATTCAGGAGCGTCTGGCCAAGGAGAATGTGCTGGACTTTGAGAATAGACGCAGCGGTTACTTTACGCACGTCATGATCTCGCCGGATTCGCCGAATCGCACCTCCTTCGTGGAGACGATGGCCAGTCCGGCCATTGTGCCGTCCCTGGAAATGCCGCTGCCAGCGAAGATTGAGGAGGAGGAGCAGCAGCAGCAGGCGGCGGCGGTGCCACTGGCCAACGGACACAGCGAAGAGCCGCCGGCTGAGCTGGTCACAAATGGTCACAACGCGGCCAGCAATGGCGAAGATGAGGTGGCGCCCGAGGAGGTGGCCCAGGCCATTGAGGAGGTGAACAAGGCGGTGGCCGGCGAAGATGATGGCAGCAAAGCCGAACTGGAGCAGGAAGTGCTGGCCACCGCCGAGGTAGCAGTCGCTGCTGTGCTCGTGGCCGCTGCAGCTGAGCTAGAACCCGTTCCCGCTCCCGCTCCCGCTGCTGCTGAGGCTGCTGCTCCTGCTGAGCCTGTGCCCGCGGCTGTGGAGGCCCAGGTGGAGGTGGTGACGCCAGCGGCTGCAATTGAGCCGACGGCAGCCGTGCAGAATGGCCACGCAGAGGCTATAACCATTTCCCATACCAATGGCCATACCGGGGAGGTGCCCAGCATAGCCACGCCCGATCCCAGCGGGGCTCTGGGCGTCAACTATGAGCCCAAGCAGGTGGTCAGCTTCGCCCAGGAACTGGGCAGCGGCGAGAACAACTATCCCGATACGGTCAAGGTGGTCAAGGAGGTGGCCGCCTCGCCGGCCGATGCACAGCTCCAGGAGTTGACCAAACTGAAGTTCGACATCCAAAGCGATGAACAGAACGAGGTGCAGGTGACGCCGGTGCTCCGTGCGGAGTAAGCGCTGAACCTCCCTCCAACCCCCTACCCCTAACGTGTCTTAGTGCAATTTGTTATTAATCAAAATATTAACCATGTATTGTGTATTTTGTGTTAGCCACTAAGTTCATTATGAGAAATGTTGCCAAATTTAATTTTATGCTTTTGCGCATCAGTCAGTATCCGTAGACATATTTGTGTAGCACACACACACACACATTCACACACACACACAGACTACGCGCCAACTGTTGAGGCGGTCGCCATGCTAGGCGTTCACTTTTCCCAAGCGATTACCTTCTATATGCCTGGCGACCAGCTACACTTAACTATGTTTACTACAAACAATTTGCTTTATTTAAATAAATTATTATTATAAAATCATTTGTTGTTCTAAACTACCTTGAAACAATTCTTTAAACTTTCAGCAAAAATATGATTTTAATTAAAATATAAAATCAATCTACAGGACAAATCATGACAAAAATGCCATCAAACGTTAATATCTGATCAAGAAGAATAGGAGCTATGGAACCGAGGGCTTTACAAGTCACATTTTTGTCGCATTTGTCATGATTTTTAACCAAAAATTTTGACCCTCTCAAAATCACTTTTAATGTTGTTTTTTTTTACGCTAATTGTGATAAATACAATCGATTAAAAACATTAATTGGGAATTCTAAATTTTGAAAAACTTTTTTTTTCTAAAATGAGTAAGGGGGGAGTACATGATTTTTTGACAAAAAAAAAACTAAAAAAAAATTTTTTTTAAACTCATAAATTTTAAATGTAGAATAAATCTATAGGACAAATCATGACAAAAATGCCATCAAACGTCAAAATCTGATCAATTTTGACAAAGTTGTGGAAATTTAAAATATAGGAGATATGGATCCGAGAGCTTTTCATGTCAAAACTTTCGTTAAATCTTTTGTCAAAAATAAAAACTGTATAAAAATTTGGACATTCCGTATTTCAGACTGAAATAAATTTTTAATATTAAAAAAAAGTTATATATAAGAAATAAATAACTAAGATCTTCAAAATTGTGAGTATTATTTCATTCACAGCTGACATTGAAAAAGGAAGGTAATCCAATCTTAAACAATTAAGTCACGAGTACACAAAAAACTATTTGTTGTGGTGTGATTTAACAATTGAACTTTGACATTTGTGAGACCTTGGTTTTAATTATAATATTCGTTTTTTTTTTCTTAATATTGATGAATTTTTTTAATTGGCTTGTTTGCATGTTCTGCGTTTTATTGATTGATTGGGGGCTGATTATAAATTTCTGATTACTTTATTTTATTTTTATACCCAAAAACCAAGAAAAAATATAAAAAGATAATCAAATTATGTGAAAAATAATTGTACTACAAAATTGTATATTTTAAAATAGGTATCTTTAAAATCTACAGAATTTTTTTAGTGTGAGTGTTAATTTGAAATGTTTTGGATATTAAGGGAAAACAGCTGTGCCGGCAATTATTCATAAAGGTGGGTTGTTCGGAGAGCGTAACGCTTTTGTAACCATGTCAACTTGTGTCCAGGTCGCTTGGTTCCGTAGGGGTTGCATTGCTGACCAACATCTGCTGGGCACATGTCCTGACCGTAGTGTGCGTTTAATCGATAATATAGCCAGTGGTGGTTTTATTTTGTTTTTTGAATTCGTTTTCTAGTATTTTGGCCAAAACAAAAGCGACCATGGGCCAAACAAGTTTTCAATCGAATCAGTTGGCTGTGGCGTTGCCGTCAGTGCGGCTAAAATATTAAAAGGGAAACCTGCCTAAATGAAAAGTGAAAAGCGAGGGTTTTAGGTGCACCGTGTGCTAAATTTGAATGCTATTATGGATTTATGTCTTCAAGGCTCACAGGTAGGTGCCCCCATCGGTGCTCGCTGCTGTGGCTACTACTATGTGTATTTGTCTACAGATAAACCTCGCCGCACGACAAAAAACGAAGCCCAAGTACAATAGTCGCTCTCTGACCACTCTGAATAGCTCGGTGTCGTATTTTCGACCACGTTCCGCGAACTTTCTGCACCAGCGCAGTCGCTCCTCGCCCTTCCTGGGGCGACCACAGTCAGCGGATCCGAAATTTGGACGCAAATCGAGCGTCTATTTTGGGGAGAAGGAACTGCGGCATAGCAAGCATGTAAGTAGCAGGTGCGCAAGGTCAAGTGCGGGTACACTCAGAGAAAAGAGGTGTAGATTTAAAAAACCTGAAATATCTAAAAATTCTTAAATCTAAAATTAGAATATTGATTTTAATTATAAAAAAAAAAATAAACAAAAATTAAATATTAAAAAAAGTATAAATGAAAATTAAGGTACAAAACAATTTTAATAAGAGTAACAGCTAGTAAAAATAAGCGTAAGTACAAAACTTTCTTAAATTGAGTGTATACACGTTTTGTTTTATAAATAACAGGAAGGTTTAAAATATCTACTAAATAACTACAATGTGAATTTTAATTATAAAATTTGGTATAATCAAAAATTATTTGGAATACAATTTCGTACAAAATATAATAAATATTTAATTTGATTTTATTTATAATTTCTAAAGGAACAACTAATTTAAAAATAAATTAATGATAAAGTGCAAAATATTTACTAAAAAATGTTTTTAAAAAATTTAAAAATGCTAAATTTAAAAAAAAATTTAGTTTTGAATTAGGAATTTTGAACTCATGTTTAGAAATAATATTCTCAATTGAATTTTATCAAAAATCCTACTTGATTTGAATACAATATTATTGTTTTTTTACTTTCTTTCTGTTTGCAGCGGCAAGTTTCATCCACGGATCTGTTGAAATCGCTGCTGGAGGAGCCGATAAAGCGCAGCTGGTTGTGCCGCAGCGCCTGCAATTCTTCCACCGACGAACAGTCGGACTTCTCGCAAAAATCGCCGCACAGCAGCGAGGGCGAGCAGCTGGAACGGTTTCTGGTCAAAATGCCGGGCGCGGAGAAAACAAAATCATCGTATGCTTCCAATTGGTCAACCAACCAGGTACTGAGCACGGCAGCACTGCTGCAGAAGACCGCCAAGCCGGATCTGCCGGGTCGCGTCTCCTTCAGCAAACCGAATAGCCAGCAACAGGATGTGGACTCCAGCGATTGCGACAATGATAAGCAGGAGATGCGTGCCGTGGGCGGCAGCAACAGCAACAACAGCAGCATCTCGGCACCCGGTCCGCTAACACTGCCCAGCTTTAGCTACAACAACAGCAACAGCAGCAGCAGCAACAACAACAACATTAGCCCGGGCAACAAGCTGGAGTCCAGCGATGCCAGCAACAGCCAAAAGAAATCGGTGCACTTTGGCGCTCCAGCGGCGGGCAGCGGCAGCTCTGAGGTCCTAGCCGAGACGTACGAGTATCCCAAGTGTCCGTCGGAGAACTGCACGTGCAGCACACGCTCCTCCTCCACGGCCAGCACCAATGAGGCCGCCACGGACATCAAATGCGCCTGCGATGCGCCCAGTTGTCGCTATGCGGAGGCCAAAACGCCGCTGGAACTGCCAACGCCGTTGCCAACGGTCAAGCCCGTTACGCCGGAGCTGAATGTGATCAGGGAGTACAAGCAGGCGGTGGGCGTGCCGCTGGACAAGGGCGTCAAGCCGCTGGGGCCCATGAACAACATGGAGTTGCCCAATTACTTGGATAAGTATGCGGCGCAGGCGAAGGACAAGCAGAACAATCTGTCCGAGAAGAATCTCAGCTTAGCCAATGGCAGTAGCAACAATAATAATAATAACAATAACCAGGCCAGTCAAAGTAACAGTGGCGCCACCTACCGCACGTCGGCGCAACGCAATTTTGGCGCTGAGAACAATTTTCTGCCCATTGTCCAGGATGAACGGCGGCATTTTGGCAACGGCAGCTCCGATGCGGTCATTAGTAATTATCTGAAAATCGCTGCCACGCCCACATTTGTGGGCAAAAAGAAGGAGAACGTTAAACCGGCCAGCGCCGAGGCGAGCAGCAGAAACAGCAGCAACAAATCCAAATTTCTGGCCAAGACCCCAACAAGCAGCCTGGGCGGCAAGCTGAAGAAGGCGGTCAGCGTGGGCAGCCTGCGGGAGGAGCGCAAGCTGAGCGAATACAATCTGGACAAGGTGGACAGCTGGATGAGCATGCAGGAGCAGAAGCAGGCACTGGCCCAGTTTGAGGTGCTGCACAAGCAAAACCTCGATGAGCTCGAGGAGGCCAATGACAATGATAGCGCCTCCCAGTTGTCGCTCAAATCGAATGAGGACTCCCGATGTTCCACCTACGATGAGATCGTCTCGGTCATCAAGGAAATCGAGGAGGATAAGAAGCGAGGTGCCTTTTAAAAACAGATTGATTGGGCACAATTCTGGCATTACATCAACTATTGATAAACAATTTTCAGATAACTTTGCGGAGCGTTTGCCCAGCGAGCTGAACCTGAAACTGGATTCACGGGCCGAAACGGCGGATACGGTTAGCCAAAATGGTGACAAAATGCCGGAAAGTGGCGACAAATACAAGTGAGTAATTACATAAGGAAATCAATATGAATACTGCATTATCTATGCATAAATCTTCAATTTTAGTTTTAAAAAGTTTCCCTGGAAATTTAAGATTTTTTTCCTTATACTTAAAAGTTATGGAACTTTCACATAGATCAACCTTAAATGTTGTTAGAAAATTTTAATTTTTTCTGCTTCTATGTCTTTTTTTGTGTTTATCCAAAAAGGATGAAGGATGTTTTAAAAAAATTTATTTAAAGAAATTTCGACAGTTCCCAGGAACATTTTATTACTTCAGTCCTTTAAAATTTCTTCTGGCTCCTCTTAATTAAACTATATTCAAGAGAATATTGGAATTGTTTTTATTAAAATGTGGCTTCATTCTTTATAATATAAAAAAAAAACTATGTAACCAGAAGCTTTATAAAAAATATAAGTGTATTAAAAATAGTTAGGAATATTTTTGGACAGTCGGTAAAAGTATAAATTTTCTTTCAGTTTTGACAATAGAAACCCTTTAAATTTATTTGGTAGTTAAAAGATGATCCTATCTTTTATATCCCAAGTTATTTCTTTCTCCCCAGAGTGGGGTTTCATAGTCGAATTGATTTCTCTTTCCTTTTTTTATGGTAGTTCTCCATTATAATTATCAAACGTTTCATTTACTTGCCAGAGATATATTGGCCTATCTGAATAATGTGGAGAGCAGTTGCGATAAGACCCTGATGGAAACCCGTCGTTCAATTCCGGACAGTAATCGCTCTGAGGTGGAGTTTGTCGTCGAACCCGATGTCACCGATGAGGTGCCCAAGTGAGTAGAAGTCCTTTCAATTTATAGACTTCATTTAGATCAAGCTAATTCGACTAGGCTCTCGGAGCTGCTGATGCTGCCCAATCATCAGTTGGCGCGCCGGGTCATCGCGCTCAGCCTGCGGGCCAATGAGCTGGCCAATGCCATCCACATGTCCAAGGAGCATGTCCTGCAGCTGCGCAGCGAGAAGCAGAAGTCGCTGCGCGCCGAAAAGGCCAACAATGCCACGAAAATGCGCGACCAGAAGAAGCACTACGAGGAGGTTGTGACGCGTCACCAGGGCTTCATTGAGCAGCTGCTCAAGGACAAAGGCTCCCTCTGCGAGAAGGTGGCGGCGCTGACGCGACGGCTCGAGAGCCAGAACCAGGCGTGGGAGCATCGACTGGAGACGGAACTGACGCGGGCCAAGGAGACAACATTGGCGGGCGAGAAAATACGTCGGGAGCGTTGGGTGCGCGAGAATACCAAGAAAATCAAGGTGAGCGAACTGAGTATTTATGGTCTGAGTCTTAAGTGGGATAATAAAGAAAAATTTGTAAAAACGTGCAAAATAATTATTAAGGCTATTATCGAATTAAACCCCGTTTATTTTAGTTTGTTGGTTACTTCGTGGAAATTGAAAATCTCTTATTGTAAAGAAACTTAATTGTGGGATATTTTAGATTGTGGCCACTATTTATGGTTTGTCTAAGAATTCCATGTGTAAAATATGTTAGGCTATGCATGTGAATCTCAAGAATTTGAATGATCATATGTTAGGTATACTTATAAGGATCGTCAAAACTACTATACATTATAAAAACATCCTATCTATATCCATTAACCATCTATCAATCTATTCTGTCATATCAATAATCTTTTCATTTTATTGAAATGTTTGTAAAAACTTCTACCTACCAACTCTTATCAGAACCTGTGTAAAACAATTTCTTTTTCGTTTTAAAAACTATTTCCATTTATTAAAATTTCTAGTATAATTAAAGATTCCTTAAATATCTCTATCATATATCAATATACTTTTTTGTAACATTGTAGTTGCTTCTTTTATATCAATTATCTTTTCGTGTGTTTGTTTGGTAAATAATGTAAAAAGAAGACACATTCCTATAATTAATCGAGATCTATCTTCAAAAACAGGAACTCACCGTCAAGGGTCTGGAGGCGGAGATAAACAAAATGAACTGCGATCATCAACGTGAGGTGACCGAGCTGAAGCGTTCCCATCAGATGCAGCTGCTGGACGCTCTGGAGGAGGCGCGCATCAAGCACGAACAGATCGAGAATGGCATTCGCGAGAGTTGTGCGCAGGATCGGGAGGCCATCATTGAGAAGGAGCGCACTGCGATACGCGAGCGACTCGAGCGCCAGCTGGAGGAGGAGCAGAAGGCGCAGGCGGAGCTGCGACAGAAACTGGCCGATGATTTTGCCGCGGAGCGGGAGCGTCTGCAGGCGGAGCTGCGGCAAAAGGAGAGCGAATATCAGGCGAAGCGACAGGAGGCGATGCGGGAGCAGGACAACGAACTGGAGCAGGCCAAGTTCGAGATGCAGGAGAAGATGGCCAGGCAGGAGGAGAAATACCAGAATCGCATCAACACCGTCGAGCAGCAATATCTGGCCGACTTTGAGCTGTGGAAGACCGAATACGAGAACAAGTGCAAGCTGGCCCAGGCGGAAAAGGAGAACGCCATCCGGCAGCACTATAGAGCCGAGCGGGATCGCCAGCTGGACGAGCTGGTGGTGCGCATGGAGGCGGATGCGTTGCAGAGCGGCGAGGAGCACGAACTGAAAATTCAGTAAACATGACGGTAATTTCAATAAACATGTTGCTAAAGTACACTTTACAGGCGGCTGAAGGAGAAGTACGAAAAGGATTTGCAACTGGCGGAAAATGTGGAAAAGTCGCTTCGGGAAAAGTACGCAGAGACGCGCGGCAAGCTGGCCGAGGCGGATGCCCAGGTGCGCAATTGCCAGGCCGAGGTGCAGCAGCTGCAGATGGAGCTCAGCCACAGCAAGAAGATGTGCGGCGACTTCATCAACGAGCGGGACAAGCTGCGCGACAATCTCCAAGCGGACATTCAAAACGAGCTGGGAGTCCTCAACGAGCGCCACAAACAGGAAATGGAGCAGCTGCAGAAACGGTTAGTCGCATGCAGATCGCATATATATATTTTATATATATGTGCTATATTTTTTTATAGGGTACACCAGACCATACAGCGTCAGGAGGAGACCATCGAGGTGCTAAAGGGCGACAATGATCAGCTACGACAACAGTGCCTCAAATTGAATGCGGTCATCAGACAGCAACGCAAGGACTATTGTGTCAAGTAGTTAGAAATTATTGAAATAAAATTTACACATCTTATATACAAACAAAATTTTGTGTTAATTATTATAGGAAAATATTTTTAACGTTTGCGAAGTTTTATAGAATCATTACTTAAGCCTAATTTCGAAAATATGTGGGGAAACTCCATCACAAGGTATCCTAAAATATTATGATTTAGTATTAATAAAGCAAAATTTTTTTTTTTTTTTTTTTTTGGATATATATATATATTTATTGTTTTGCAAGGCATCGATGCCTTATGAACAATATGTAACATTAGTTTAAAAATATCACCGGGTAAAGCAATATTGTAAGTAAAATATCTATGGAAACTATGTCACATAAATTATATAACTTATCTTATAAAATAATGGTGTAGTATGAATTAAACTCAATTTTGAGTGAATTTTCAACGGAAAATATGTGTCGTATAGTATGTCACGTAACGTATGTGAGCTGTCATCTAATACTTAACTTAAATTTCACATATATTAGAATAAAGAATTATATATATATATATTTATATATATTATATATTTGTCACGTAACGTATGTCCAATAACGTGTGGCGGGTATCCTCCAATATTTGCTATAAATATTACTTACACTTAATTTTTAGTGAGTAAACTGGGAAAAAAATGTCACATTACTTTTCCAATGATTTTATATTTATGTATATAATTATAAACCCAGCATTTACCACATACACATCATTTCTCGGCACTTAATGAGTATTGAAGTAATTAAAAATGTAAAAAAAAATTAATTTGCAAATACCAACGAAAAATAAAATGTAGCAACACCGGGGCTTGAACCTGGAACCCACTGCTTCACATTCACAACTCTTATCGACTGCACCACACTACCATTTTAATTCGCTGCAAGGAAACGCTAAAAAAATGCTGCTTTTGTTATAAAAATAATAATTATTAATAATAATTATTGATAATTAAAAAGAGTGCTGCAGCTTGGCCCCCACTACGGAAAAGAATTTCTTGATTTGCTCGTAAACGAAATGTGTGATCGTTATGAAATTTTCAGGACTTATGAGGGGCATCAAAATCTATGTACAAACCAATTTGCAAGACTGTAGTATGGTTTTATATAAAAAATCAAAGTTAACGTATGCCATATAACATGTATTAATGGAACATTTTTTAGCAGTTTGTTGGTTAATTTGTCTGCCTTGGAGGCAGATTTTATTTGATGACATTTTAAAAATAACATAAAATTTAGCTCTGAATATTTATCAAAACAATTTTGTCGATAACAAAAAATAATTCCTGTATCCTGACCAAAGATTTGACTAGTTTAAATTCAATTTTCATGGGCATTTGTTGTACCTGTTATTCCAAGCTTTTTCTTGACCTCTTCTGGTATCTCACACGGCAGCTTGGCCGAAACGGTGGACACAAAAGTGCTGTTCGTTTCTAGGCCATTGCATTTGGGGGCCGCCGCGCAGACGAAGCGTCTGGGGTGTCCACAGTTGCCTGTTTCTATGGTGTATTGTGTCGTGCCGATGGGCTTGATGAAGGCGCAGGGCTTGTTTAGGTGCATTACTGCATCTGGTGGCACATAGCCCATTGGGTAATTATTGGCAATGTAGCTGAACATGTATTTCTCATAGCTATTTAAGCCAAACCAATACTCATCGCGATATTTAGTCCCAAGTTTCTTTTCGATTTCCTGAAACATTTGATCCGAATCCAAATTGGCCAAACAGAGTCTTTTGCTCTGGCACTCGAAGAGTGCATCAAACCAATCCAACTGCATTATAAATTAAAAATTAAATTTGTAATATATTTTTAAATTAAATTTAAAATTATACTTTATAATCGCTGAAATAGTGACAGGATCCAGCTGTAAGCCCCTCCCGAATGTGGTTAGAGCACACAATAAATGCCAGAAGTAGTATTTTCATCACTGCTTTACTCACTTGTGTTTCAGCCAAGTAAATTGTATTTAATTTTATAATAAGTTGCAATGAAATATTACATAAACAGTGGCAAATTAAATAAGAGCTGGTACAAATTAATTCGATATGACAAAAGTGAATTTGTTTTTTACGTTTATCGCGCACAAGAAAAACTTGTGTGATATCCATTTTCCAGGTTGATTACCTGTTTATCACACATCTTCAAGTTGGCACAGACGAATCTCTTTTCGAGATTGCAGTTATCCGTTTTAATAGCATATTTAGTGTTATTCTTAATGAGTGCTAGATACCCGCAGGGCTCATTTGTGCTCAGCACGGAATCTTCTGGGGTATACTTGATGTCCTCGTGTGTGGATATGTATTTGAATGTGGATGAGTGAAGTGCGTTCAAGCCAAACCAATATTCATCTTTATACGTAGGATCTGCTTTTTCCAACGTCGTAAAAAACTTCTCCTTGTCAAAACTGGCCAAGCATAGACTATTGCTCTGACATTCGTCTAAGGCTTCGTACCAACTTAACTAGAATGTGTCCAAATTGTTAATTTAGTTACAAATTATATGATTCTTTAACTACCATTGTATCGCTAAAGTAATAACAATTCTCACTGGTTTCGCTTTGATAAATGATACAGATCAATAGAAACAAGACACAAACTACTCTTCGAAGCTCCATTAAATGTTTTTGCAGCTGTGCCAACTTCTTGAATATTAACCTAACTTAACTTAATTTAACTTGTTCTTATATATCGCATTTAAAGCGTTACAAAATGTTCGCTACGCCCTTTACTGGATATTAAATTAAATTTAATCTGATTTAAGATTCCGTTAACATATAATTTTTGGTTATCCGGCAACGCGCAACTACTTAACATCTACATGCTAGCATTATCCAAAGTGTTCACAACGCAATGTGAGATTGTATTGTACTATACGATTTTTTATTGTTATTATTATTATTGTTTTAATTGTAAAAATAATTCTGCTTTTTATAAACTCAACCAATTGAAATATTTAAAATTACTAATGCGCATATAAGCTATGCTTGTCTGGCAACGCTCACAACCATACAACGCATTAACTATTTCTGCGCAGCTGGCAACGCTGAGGCACAGATGGCATCCACATGCGAACGTAGCCCAAGTGAGTGCAGTAAACAGGTTCCACAACAACAAAATGCGTACAACATTTCCAACAAGCGACTTTCGTTTGGACTTTATTCGTTTCTGTGCCGTCGACGCTGTCGGAACGTTTTAAAAATAAACGCGCTACGTACCAAATTTAGCCGACTACAAATAAATCTATAGCTAAACTCTAAATTCAAAACTTCAGAACAAAGCAAAAAACTAAATAAATTTATTAAACCAGCAAAACCTAATCAAATTCATTCAACATGTTCAGCTCAATTACAGGTAAATCAAAAAATTAAAAAAAAAAAACAGTTAAAGCTGTTTGTGAAAGTTTTCGAATTAGAAAATAAGAAGAGACATTTCCATTGTATTGCCCAATTAAATATGCAGACACTGTTTGGTTTGTGGTATGTGGCATGATGACATTTGGAATGACAACAACAACAAAAAAAAGATGGAAATACAAAAAAAAAAAAAAAAACAACAAGAATAAATAAGTTAATTGTGAGACCTTGCTTTGCGGGCTGTGGTAGAACCTATGACCGCATTGCAGGATTGGAATAGAATTACATCATCGTCAGAAGCAACAACAACAAAATAAGAAAAGTGGAAAAGGAGTAAAGCAGCTGCCCAGTAGACAAAATTGATTGTCTGCTACGGTTGCGATTACTTCTAGAGCCTGCTGCTGCTGACAATGATGATGTTGTTGCTGATGGTGATCATGATGTTGATACGTCAGCGTAAGCCAATTATGGCGCAGTATATATACACAGACGTGTCTGAACTATAAGTTGTTCTTCTCGCTGACACAACCCACACCCAATTTGATGCGATACGTATATGTATATATATACATACATATATAAATACATAATTATATTGGCGTGTGTGCATAAATACATACATAAAATCTATACATATTGGATACTTTTATATTTATATGTATTATTTTTTTTTTCGTCATATTGTTTTTTGTGATTTTTCTTATTGAAATTATGAAAATTTTCGGCGAATTTCTTGTTGTTCGAATTTAAAATTTATATTCGCTCTTTGATGTATTTTAAAGTGTGTTTAATGTACACACGCACACACACAAGCACACACACTAACAGACTCCAAAAATAAATGACTCTATTTCCGTTACTGAAAAATTCTTCACTGTCAGTTTTTTTCGTTTTCCTGCTTTTGGGAAAAATTCGAAAAAACATACAAAACAAAATATACCGAAACATTGACACATATGCGCATATTTTTGAAGTATTTCATAGCATTAACATTTGGACTATGATGAAATATACTTTAATTTAAATTCTCTGTTTCCACTTAATGCAAACAGATGCTTCCAAATGTAAGTAAAATCATTGTTTATATATACATATAAGCAAAAAAATGTTGCTAATCTTGTAGCGTGTACTCACAACTATCAAAGATACCTACACTCAAAAAAAAAGTATTGCAAACAAATTTCTAAAGTTCGTTAGAAAAATGGAATTTCTGTGTAAAAGATTGTGTACAAGAAGTAATAGAAAAACTGCAAAATATTTTATCATATTTTATGTTTTATAAGTTTTGTTAGAATTTTCAAAATTTAAAATAAAGACAGTTATTTCTATAAAACTGCGAATCTTTAAAAAAATATAAATCATGTTTTTATTTAGATAGATTTTTTATTTTTATTTTCTGGAAATTTGCCTAATACTAAAACAAAATGATTAATAATATATTTTTTAAAAATAATATATTGTTTTTTTCTATTAAGAAAAAGTTCTACTTTTTTCTGAGTGTACTGATTTTTGTTTAACACTATAAATAGCATGCATTCACATTATCAGTAGATCAGTAGATGGAATATTTCCCTAATCCCCAACACCTTCACGACCCCTTCGCCATCCCTCCCAAAAATAAGTTGACACCGTACAATTGACTTATTTATATGGATGCCAAGTGAGATCTCTGGCGTTTTATTTGTGCAGCGAAAACTGGGCTTAGACAATCTTATTCGGATTTGGTTCTATTTTGGGGGACTAAGGAGCTGGGTGCCAAGTTTTGGTTGTTACTGAAACCAAATTGGTCTGGATGGTTCTTGCAGTTTTGAACGACTCAGGTGCTCGCTCCGCTTCAGCATTTCCTTCATCCGCTGCAGTCTGTTCCGCTTTAGCCGGTGCGCGAGCTTTTGCTACCTCTTCAGCTGGTGCGTCAGCTTCTACTGCCGCTTCAGCCGGTGCAGGAGACTCTGCTCCCTCTGCAGCCGGAGCAGGAGTTTCTGCTCCCGCTTCAGCGGGTGCGGGTGTCTCTGTTCCTGCTTCAGCCGGTGCGGCAGCCTCTGCTCCCCCTGCAGCCGGTGCAGGAGTCTCTGCTCCCTCTACAGCCGGTGCAGGAGTCTCTGCTCCCTCTACAGCCGGTGCAGGAGTTTCTGCTCCCGCTTCAGCCGGTGCGGGAGTTTCTTTTCCCTCTTCAGCCGCTGCGGGAGTTTTCCCCTTCTCTTCAGTCGGTGCGGAAGTTTCCCCCTTCTCTTCAGTCGGTGCGGGAGTCTGCGCTCCCGGTTCAGGGGATGCAGGAGTCTGTGTTCCCTCTTCAGCCGGTGCGGGAGTCTCCGCTCCCTCTTTAGTCGGTGCTGGTTTCTCTGTTTGACCTAAAGCCGGTGTAGTTTCTTTCTCTTCTGATTCTGTTCGAGGTTTAGTTGGAGGTGACCCTTCCGGAATCGGTGACGTGTCCCCAGGTGGACTTTCAATCGATTTATCTGTTGCCGGTTCAGTTTCAGCGATTTCCTGTCCCGATTCCCCAACCTCCGTTGAATTCGAAGCATCCATCTCCCGCGAAATGCTTTCCCCATCTGGCTGCGGTTTCCCATTCTTATCGGCCTCTTCATTTTTGGTGTCATGATGGAAATGATGCAAATGCTCGTGGCTATGATGTTCATTAATCTTATCATCCGGCGTTGGTTGTGCGCACTTGCCCTGGCTCTGTTGGCATACGAAATATTGTTTCTCCTGGCAATTGTCATCGGTAACTAGAGTGCTGTTCTTCCTCAGCCGCACCTCCAGGCAATCATCCAAATTGGAACGCAACGTTGGCTCAATGCCATCGGCCCCGCCGAAATAGCGCACCTGACGTCCAGTGCTTATATAGGTGAAGCGACCCTCTGTCTGAAGATCGTTGCCACCGAACCAGTAGTCATCCATGTTGCCACGCGATCGAATGAAATTCATGACGCCATTGAACTCCTCCTCGGTGGCCAGATCAGCTAGGTTAAGGCTCTTACGCAGGCAATTGTTTTGTGCGCCAAACCAGTTCATCTGGAAATCGGTTTAAAGTGTAAAATACTAAAATATCAAATATTTAAATTATTTTATATTTTGCATACCAACCTTTTTGTTAGGAAAGTAATAACATTTACCGTTGATCTGACGCAAGTAAATCTTACCGCAAGGACCATTTTTATCTGGGACTTTCTCCTTACGCTTTGAACGTTTCGCTGTGAGCACATCATCTGGATATACTACGATTAGGGTCAATATCACAATTTGCAGTAACCTCATGGCTGCATAAACTGTGCCCACTTTGTGTGTTTCTTCTATATATACACTCTTGAGGGGCGTGTCAACTTTATTATATATGCCCATTATAAAACCTATAAAATACATTTTCTTTATGGTGTATTTTGAGTGGTTCGATTGCTCAGTGGCGAACAAATCAATTAATTTGAATTCGTTGCGGTCGTTGTTATGAATTGTTGGGTCAGTAAAAAGAACCTGTTTAAATTTTGCAAGCGTAGAAAGGTTTGAATCTTTGAACCTTTCAATGATAAGAACACATCGGTGATCGGCAAGTCGTATGGATTTTTACCATATGAGGACACACATTTTGGTTATTTCCTAAATATTGTTTTTTATAATAAATAAATAAATAAAGAATCCAAATCTTTGACAACGCGAAATTCGCTTTGAAGCACAATTTATAAGGCAATAATCTTTTGATTGCCAACTCTTTGGAGCTATATATTTAAATTTTATAGTGTGTTCAACCCAAGACTTTGATTGGCCACCTTTTGAGTCTGCTAGATAATAAACTTTCATGGTTGACCCTACCTAGAAAGTTCGTTGAGCTACTTCAAGATCTTCAAGATTCTTTCCTGGGAGACTTGCTCAGATCTTTAGCTAGGATCGTTGGTTAAGATACTTGACTATATGCTAACGGCTGTCTTCTAGCAGACCCTTAAGCCTCATAGCTAAGATCGGTAGCTACGACCCTTGCTAATATCGTTGGTCAAGATCCTTACCCTACATCCTTTTTCTAGATTCTAAGCTAATAGTTTTACATAAGATCGTGTAATGAGATAATTTTTAAGATAAAACCCTAAGCTAGACTGGACTAGCCTTTGCCTCAGTTCTTCGAATATTTAGCCTTTTATATTTATTTGGTTTATTATTTATACAAGTACAGTTTTTTTTTGCATTCGTTTGGGTCTACTTTGTTGGAGCCGCAGTTGCTTCTCCGCCCTCAGGTGCTGCTGCGCCTTCAGCTGGTGTCTCTAAATTTCTGGTGGTTAAGTCCGTCGCCGTGACTGTCGCCTCTGTTCCTGCTCCCTCAGGTGGTGCTTCTTCGGCCTCAGCTAGTGCTTCTTCGGCATCAATGTGTGCTTCTATGCCCTGAGCTGGTGTCTCACCGCCTTCAGCTGGTGCTGGTCCGCCTGCAGCTGGTTTCTCACCGCCCTCAGCTGGTGGTTTTCCGCCCTCAGCTGGTGTCTTACCGCCCTCGGCTGGTTTCTCACCGCCCTCAGCTGGTGCTTTACCACCCTCAGCTGGTGCTTTTCCACTCTCAGCTGGTGCTTCTCCTCCTTCAGCTGGTGCCTCTCCGCCTGCAGCTGGTGCTGCTGCGCCCTCGGCTGATGCGTCTCCGCCCGGAAGGGCGGCCTGCTCTGATTCAACTGGTTCCTTTTCGGTCGGCAGTGGCAGTGGGGTATCGTCGACCGCTGCCTCAGCCTCCGCTTCTTCGCTGGGCTCACCGATGTCGTGATGGAAATGATGCAAGTGCTCGTGACTGTGATGTCGTGGCTTGCCGGCACCACCGTACTCGCAATAGCGTTCCGAGCAGATGAAATACTGCCGCTCCAGGCAATTGTCATCGGCGACAATGGTCATGTTGTTGCGTATGCGCACCTCCAGGCAATCATCGCACTCCGAATGCTCTGCCGGCTCCACAATGCTGTAGTTGCTGAAGTAGCGCACCAAGCGACCATTGCTGACGTACTGAAATCGTCCCTCGGTTTGTAGATCGTTGCCGCCAAACCAAAAGTCCTCCGTGTTGCCCTTGGAGCTGAGAAAATCAATGGCCCCATTAAAATCTCGTGGATTGCTCAGATCGGCCAGCGTTAGGCCCTTGCGCAGGCAATTGTTCAGTGCCCCAAACCAGTTCATCTGCATTGGAGCAAACGGTTGATATATCAGCCACGGGCATCAGGGGGGTGCAGGGGGCGATGATGAGAAGGATGTCGCTTACCTTTTTCACCGAAAAATAATAGCACTTGCCATTGATGCGTCGCAGATAGCGAGCCGGACAGCCGACGGCTTCGGTCAGCAGCTGTTCCCTGTGCAGGACACTCAGCACGGCAATGATCGCAATTATGAAATGCTTCATCTCTCCGGACCAATGCACCATTGTGTGCTCTGGCACCGCCCGCTCCTGTACTTATATCCTCTCCTAGCGTGCAATCTGACAATCCATTTGCCATGGCCTTTCCAGCGCAATGATCAAACCCGTCTTTTATCGCACATTTTCCAAATGCTCGAACTAATTCAATTAGCATGACGCGATCGTGACTGGGACGAGGGTTCCGGAATTGTTTGCGGAACACTCGAGGCGCTGCCCTCGGTCAATTTTGATCAGTCTGACGGCGATCGCCTGCTATGTTTCTGGGTCACGATTGGGGTTACGCATTTAATTGAACACTTGACTGTGCGCGCGAGTGCCTGCTCTATTACGGTTAAATACACTCAAAAAAATATTATAATTAAGAATATATTAATATTAATATTTTTTTTTTTTAGATTATATGACTGAGCAACAAAAAAAAAAACCATTTTCTAGTTTCTCTTTCAAATGAAGTAATAGGTATACATAAATAAAAAATTTCGCGAAATATAAATAATATTATAATAAATTTATCATTTTTAAGAGGCATAATGGAACTCTTTAAAGGAAAATTAAAAAATTTCTTTTTTTATATTTTCTGTTTGGGAAAACTTTTTATCTGTACCATTCTATATTTTACATATATCTCATATGTAAATTTAATAAATATCATTTATTCACATTTAAAAGCTTAGCATGTTAGATTTGAATGCTTAAAATTATACATTTTAAACCAGTTTATGGATACAATCTTTTTCTCTAGCTATAACAGCAATATTTTCTCAAAGTGAGTAACCCATTTGATTTGTGAGTGTATTTACCATACATAGAAAAGCCTTGTCCCTGGCTGACTCGTAAATACTTTTATTGATTTACCTTTTGGGTGCATATATATATGACATCATCGACGGCACTTCCAGCTGTGCCCTTTGTTTTTCAGGACATCGAGTTGGAGCCAGTTGCCAAGTTGTCTGTTTTTGACCTTCGACAATGAGTTAACTATAAGCTATACAAATTACGGGCCGTGCGAATTTCTCTCAGCACGATTCTTGGTGCCAGTGCCATGTGCCGCTCTGTAGATACAATTGCCAGCATATACTATATGACATCATCGGCAGCAGCATCAGAAGCGGTTCATCGATTCATAGCTATATAGAGGCAGCAGTGAGTTACAAATGAGTGTTTTGGGCGACTAGCCGGCGTTTGGTAGGGTCTCACAAAACCTGGTTGTGGAACGTGAGTTTTTGTATTCTCATAGAGCGACAAAACTATAGATACATATGTATCTGTATCTGTAGCTGTATTTGTATCTGTATTTGTACCCGTTTGTTGCGCTTGAGTTCAGCTGGTCTTAAGTACAGGTTTTATTTATATGTATTTTTTTTTGTGTTAAGCGCTTCTGCGCATTATCTGCGTCTACTATATGGGTAAAAAAAAACAAAAACGGAAAAGAGTCAACAACAACATCAACAGCTGTGAGTCTCAGCGTTTCTCCGTTGGTCTCTACGATTCTGCTCTTGACTGTGGCTTATTGTGTTACTTTATGGCCATGTTATGGCATTCTAGCCGGTTTTTATTTTTTATTTTTTTGGTTTCTGCTTTATTATTGACCACAGCATGCCAACATATCTAACAATCTGCGTCGTAAGAAAGCACTTGATTCTGTCTGATATATGAGCATGCGTGTAGTATTTGGTATTCAAAATGGGACCAAGTTCTATATAGGCACATTCCCATTCTATTTTTACTTAAATGCATGCTAAATGCAAATTTGTTTTGCTCTAACAGCAACCCTGATCTTGTTTTTGTTTATTTACAAATGTTAATTTGTGAAATTGTTCTGAGTGAAAATATAAAACACATAGGATTTTGTCTTTCAATGCAAATATAGATTAGTTTCTTGATATTTGACAAACAATACATTATTTTTATTTTTGGCCTTCCAGAACTTTCTTTATAGTTTGTAAGCGTTCTTCTCATGGCCAAGTTTATCGGCTAACTTTTATGGGAAGCTGCTTTTTATTTTATTTGGTTATGATTTGATATTAGGCTTCTGTATAGTTACTCATAATTAGTTTTTGAACTTATTCAATTGTTTTTTCTTATTTATTCCATATAAATATAACAGAAACAGCAGTTACCTTTTGTTTATGTACAAATTAACTTTTTACAGTGAAGTTCCTCATTTTAAATTTAAAATTATCATTTAAATACTTGCAATCAGGTTTCATAGCAAGCAGCTTTTGACATGGCTGCAAAAATACCGCCCTGTTCTCTGCGCAACATATGTTTGTCATTTGTTAACACTTGTTGGTCTATTATCACATTCTCATTTTGGCATTTCCAAAGAATTCTTGAAATTTTTCAGTTTCCTTACGCACTTAAGCGCGTGGGCCAATCAAAATGATAATTAAAATTTTGGAAAAAATAAACTTGCTTAGATATATGCAAAGAAACTAGAAAAAATTGACCAAAAACAAGCATAATATAGTTTTAGTTTTATTGAAAAACAAGCATATTGATTTTTATTGTTATTTTATGTTCATTCTAAATTTAGTTGAAGTATGTAAACACACTTGCTTGCCCAGCCGCACAAGAAGAAAGCGTGAATAAGAGCCGAAACTATTAAAATAAAATACCATGGTCTGCTATTATGACATCACATACTGTAAATTATTCAAAAATTGCGCATTGTTTACTTTATATGCATACAATACACAAACACACACACATACAGTTACATGCCTTTGGTATGCCATTTAGAATAGTGCTATACGTTCGAAAAAATGCCGGATCGGGCAACTTTTAATGGCACAATGTTTCTATTTGAGTGAACGCACACGTCATTTTATGGGAATGCAGCACTCGAGCACTCGAGTGACAGTACTTCCGACGATCTTAATTTTTATTTAATTACAATTATTAATTTTTGGCAATTTATACAAATATATATATTTTTTGTTTTTGCACATTATTAGTCAGCGCTATGATCAGCTTCAATAATCGTGTAGATCTAACAAGTTTCTCTGTCCGTTCACCTAAATGACCTCATCGAACTTGGCGAACTAAGAGCTAGACCGATTTAATTTAGAATATAATCTCACACAATAGTAGTTTATTTTAAATAGTGCAATTTTCCCGCATTTACAAGAGTAAGCAATTTAAAAATATAGTATTATAGGCTCTTTTATCTGTTAGATAAAATTAATTTTAATTTCAAGCTTACAAGATTTTATCAATTACGCAATACTTGTTTTTTTTTAAATACTAAAAATTTCATTGGTGCTCACAATTTTTCTAATTTCTTAGAGCCAGAATTACGAGATACACAATATACATTTTATTTTATTAGCCACTCCCAACTCTTCCCATAATTCACAAATATAAATTTAGAAAAATCCATTTTTAATTTTTATCTCAAATGCATTAACAGGGTATTTACTAGTCAAGCACTTGCGATTAGATCACTCATACGTGTTTTTTTCTTCCTATATAGTATTTGATGAGTTTAAAGTTTTTTGTTTTCGTTGTTGTTGCCTCCAAATTAGGCGCCACGTATTGCGCAGCAGCTGGTTGAGTGTCAACTGTCACCCCAGGCATGTAATCAAAGTAGAGAATCATGCATGGCATGTAATTACGATCTGATTGGTTCATGCTCGATGAAATTCCAAAGCGTATCATGCATTTAGTTTATGTTTTGGCAATTAGCAAAGTTCAGGCATTCTCATTCTATATATAGACATCGATAAGAAAATCTCAACTGATTAAATTAAACCTATAAATTATGATTGCTGATCAATTGATGGCTTAGTTGAGTTTTAAGAGCTAAACTAAAATGAATCCTAGCCGTCAACAGCAGCCCAAATCGAAGGGCAACGTACAGAAAGTAAGTTTTCATTGAATTTGTTTGTTTAAAATGAATTCTGTTTTTCATTGCGACAGCCTCACTGAAGAACTTTGGCGACAAGACCGCCAATTTGTTCAGCAAGAAGAAGGACGAGGCCGAGAAGTTGGCCAACGACAAGGCTGTCGAGGCACAGAAACTGGCCGAGGAGCAGGCCAGGAAGGTCGGACAGTCGGTGCAGCAGACCAAGAACGAGGCCGAGCAGCTGGCAACCAGCACAGGTAACTAATTGGGTGACAGGATTATGCAGCTAATCGGATTAAATTGTATTTATTTAGCCAAGGATGCTGCCGCTCTGGCTGCTGCCGAGGCACAGAAGGCTGGCCAGGTGATTGATCAGGGCGTCAATCGTGCCGCCGGCGCTGTCAATCAAACCAAACAGGCTGTCGATAATACCGTCAATCAGGCCAACAATGTCGTGCAGAACTCCAAGCAGGTGGCCGCCAATGTCGCAGAGGCCTCGCAGCGCGCCGCTGCCAATGCCGTCGATCAGACCAAAAAGGCCGCCAACGAGGCGATCAACAAGAGCGTCAAGGCCGCCGAATCTGTGGCCGATCAGAAGCTGAAGGAGGCCGAGGGCGCCATCGATGGCGCCTTGAAGCAGACCAGCCAGACTGTGGATCAGAAGCTGAACGAGGCCAATCAGTATGTGGACCAGAAGCGCGAGGGTCTCCAGAAGAATATCCAGGAGGCGGCCGGACATGCACAGGAAAGCGCCGGCCAGCAGGCCACACAGCTGCTGGGCAAGCTGCATCTTGGCCAGAAGTAGAGGATGCACGTTAAAAAAAATATAAAAAAAAAAACAAAAATAATAACTAAAAACCTAAATAATTTCATCTGTGTGTAATGAACCAAGAAAATGCTTTAAAACATAAAAAAAAGAAAATGAAATGAAAGGAAATTTTGCTTCAACGTAACAAGTGCCAGTAATGTGATTGCTAAACATTTATTCAGATATATAAACTATATGTATTTTTGGATTTCTGAAACTTTTTTTATAATTTTTGCAACGCAGCTTTTGATATGCGAATTTGTGCACCAATGTGTTTTTCAAAACCGACAACAAATTATTGTTTTTATATAAATTTGTTACTTTGAAGCATTTGATATAAATTTATATACATATATTTATATATATATATATGTGTTATTGTAAAAGATAAAGTGAATGAAATTAATACTGAGCTATGCTTTTAATAAGTATATATTCTGTTTTATGTAGAAATGTATAATTAAGTACTTTTAACTTTTGCACAATAAATTACAAAAAATGTGTTTTTATTATGTAGATGAAAAGTGTGAAATAATTTTTTATTTTGATTTGTTAAATGAAAGCAAAAAAAATTCTCAAGGTGAAATTGACAAGCCTTTATACCTTTTGTTTTATAAAAGATGATTTGCAATTGAAGACCTATTATAGACAGGAATCGCAAACTATAGCTGTATTTCCCTACGGAAACGGTAATATTGATATAGATATAGCCAATTATTTAGATTGGCGCAGTTTTTAAAGCAACTTTATTTGAAAACAACTTTATATTAAATGTTTAGTATTAACAAAAAAAAGCAGATAATTATCTGCGTTTAGCTTATTACATAAATTTACTTTCAAAACTTTATTTAAATTTCAGTTATTTCATTTTGAAAGCCCTTACAACACTGGTCTGTATGGTTTCTGGAGGCAAAAGCTTTCCAAATGCATATGAACTGTAGATGGCGCCAGTATAACAGTACGTAACAAGCTAACTGATTTAAGGCATTTAAAAGTAAATTTAAATTACAACAATGTTGAAAATAATTGACATTTCTTTTAACCTGTGTATTATCTACAAAGTTAACTATACAAAAACAAAAAATATAATATATACAACATATACAAATATATAATATATACAACATATACAAATATATAATATATACAACATATACAAATATATAATATAATATAATTCCTGAGCTTTTCAACTGAGCTGCTGCCTGTTCACAAATTCAGGGACATTCCATTTAATCCAACATATTCACGAATAAATTCAGGAATATGCAACTTTCAGACAAAAGCTGCCAAAGTTTTATGCTCTGAAATTTATACAAAGAGCTGCGTCTATTTTGTTTCATTCATTTACTTGTATTTTTTGCCTAAGTGCAAACTAACATTTTGGCCATGTTAACATTTTGTGCTGAAAGTTACGAGATTTTAATTATGGTCAACTTTGTTGTTAGCTGCAACTGACTTTTCACCCATTGACACACAACTCAAAAGTTTCAGTCCAATTGGCCAAGGCATATAATGGCTATATATAATGACTACATACCTGTCGGGTATTACCTACATACTAGAGATGGGCGCGTGTTGAATTTTATGTGCGTGCTAAAAATATCGTGTTGAAAATTTGAAAAATAAGCTTAGAAATTTCTAATATTCAGTTTTAATAAAAAGTTAAAATAAAAAGTTATAAGTTTTAAGCGGATTATGTTTGAAAACTAAAATATATAAAATAAACCTAAATGTTAATAAATATTTTCCAATTCAATTGTATTATACTTGTTTGTATTAAATATTGGATTGAAATTTAAAATAATTTAATTTATAAAAAAGTAATTGACTTTGATAAAATAACTCTATTTAGTTTACAAATATAAATATATAACGTAAAAAATATGTTAAGAAAAAATTCTGTTGGTGACATTAGAAAAATTCGCGATTTTCGCATCTCTAATGCAGAGCCCTATATTCAAACCTAGTACATATTCGCATATTGGCCAAGTGCTGACAAAATTTATGTAAAAGCGATTTTTAATTTCAGATAAAGTTCGCTCGGCTCTTTGATTACCTGTCCTCTGGTCCAGCTAACCAGTTTCTTCGGTTGATAAATGCACTCGGCATTTGCCCGGCAAGTGGCATTTATCGAATTTATGCGACTCAACGACAAAATGTCACAGCAATTAGTTGGGTCCTGTCCGCATGCGAAGTGGCAAAAAGAGTTGATTTAAATTTAAATGTTGTTAAGCTGCGATGACCAGCAGAATTGGGAATTATGAAAATGAAAAATTGTTGAAAAATCACGCGAAAAACGCTAACCGAAACGAGCGACGGCAACGACACCTGGCGATTAATTAAAATAACTGTTTATCAACACGAATTAATCATGTTTAAACATGCTCAAAGCTCGTGCGACCGCATACAAAATGGCGTGCAAGTACCGTTTGGGTCATGTTACTAACGGACCCTTGATGGACGTGCCGCGTCCGGAAGTGGGCCGGGGTTTGGTGCGGGATGAGGACGCGCACACACACACACACACACACACACACACACACACCCGGGGAGCGCCGAAATCAAACGCATGTATTCCAGAATTAGGCATGCAAATTTTATGCTTTGGCTAAAAGTTAGCTTTAAACTATAAAATTAGGGCTAGGAATTTTCAAAGTATTTACACATGTGATTAGATAATAATCTGAAACGTTATCAATACTTAGCCAGAATTAACATGTTTTGGTTAAAAGTTGGCTTTAAAGTCAAAATTTAGAGTGAGAATGTGGTAAGTATTTTAATTTTTGTTAATATGTAATTTGTTTTAGTTAGTTAGTTTTCTAGGTTATCCCAAATTAAAGCGATTCTAAACAAACAATTGATGAATGGGTAAACAATGAATTCATATCGAAAAATATAAAAGATATATAATTTGAAACAAAAGTTTAAAAAGTTTAAGTACCTTTAAATGTATTGACATAATAATAATAAAATCTTTACATTGTTTTCCTACTTGGACATATTTTTATTGTAAATAAAATCTGAACGTTGGAAAAAATAATGAAAAACTAAGAAAGTTTGTAAATATTGAAATAATAATAATTGTAACTACCATTTAATTTATTTTGTAGTTTAGGATTTTCGAATTTAAACTAAACTTATAATTATTATTGTTATTTGACGTTTCCGTTTTTCGGAACACACCTTCATGACGAGCTGACTTAATATCAAAAATCAGCCCACGGCTTTCTGGTTATCTCAGAACTTTAATACGTTATGTGTGTGTGTCTGCGTGTGTAATTAAGAGTAACTGTATTATCGTTAAACAACGAGTAAGCCCTGAATGCGATTACATTTGGCATTCATTTTGAAATGAAACCCGTGATTGGGTCCATGCCGCTGGGCATTCTCCACACACACACACATACACGCACACACGCTCAGTTGGCCAACTTCTAAGCGTTTTGTCACGCGGCTGCCATTAGCCAAGTGCTCAATGGACGTTGACGCGCCTTGCAAGCTGCATGCAAATAAAAATTTAAAAAAAAAAAATAAAAATAAAAAATCAGAACAGAATGCGTTGTAATTGTCAGCTCAATAGACATGTGGGCAGCTGGAGAGTTAGAGCTGAATAAAAAAAAGTATTGTGTGCAGACACACAATTTGAGCCACTGGCGCGTGTCGAAAGACGCAATAAAGTCAGATGTCAGGACACTGCAGGAGAAGGATTTTGTCGGCATGATTCCATCGCAATTTATTTGAAAACGTGTTGCAGCATTTAAGATTTAGAAGTTAAGCTTGAAATATGTATGTGAAAAATAAAAAAAAAAAGATTCAAATATAAAAAATAAATATATAAAATATTAAGAAAAATTCGTTATTCTTGCTTTTATCTGTCTTTTAAATTCTTTTACCTGGGTTCAGGACATAAAATTAATACAAAATAGATAGAAAATAGAAATAAATAGAAAATTTCATATCTAATATTTTCTTCAATTCTTGCAAGGTAAATCATATTTGGCATAATTTTAATGTCAATTACACACAATTACCAGGCAACTATCGTTAGCAGACCGATTGATATGGCTTAGTCTGTTCATGATTTGTTGGCCCCTGATTTATGAGTCTGGTGAATGTGGCAGCTCATTAATAAATTTAGCTGCTGTCACATCTAAGTCCGAAGCTGTTGTTGTGACCACCTGTTTGGCAGGGCGGCCAAAAGCGGCTTACGGCAAACTGGCGGCAAATGAGCTTTGCAGATTGATAGCGATAGTGTCATCAATTGCCAGCATAGCTTACCTGCTCCTTGTGTGTCCTGTCCGGTAATTAGCGGCGCTTGGGCAGCTCCTTGATTCGAGCGTGACAATTGGCAAAGCCGACGATTTATGGTTGACGAGAGTTTGATAAGTTGCTGCCCAAGGATATGCTGTCGAGTCCTTAAGGCTAACACTTTAAGCAACATTCGTTTAACCGTTAAACCTTTTCGGGCAACAACAATGTTGCAAAATAAATTGAGCGCCGCGATTGCCGGCAATCGTCCTTTAACTCGTTTGCACAAAATTCAATTACTTCCGTTGGCTATTACTGCCGCACGGTTGCCAATACAGCTATACATAGTCTATATATATATATATATATATTCCATATATATTTATATAGAATGCTTTAGAGCAGTTCAGAGGTTGCGTTGCTGCGGGGTGCGGGGTGGGGGGTGCACATTGAAATTGCATTTAGGCAGCCTGTGCGCCAACTGTGCACGCATTTTATGCAGCTCTTGAAATTGCCAGCGGGAGAGGAGAGGGGAATGGTGGGAAAACGCCCACAAGGTGTGCAGCAAAGGACTTTGGTTTATGTAAAAAATTTAAAAAGCTGTTTGCGATTTAAGTTACTAAAGCAATCTCATCGTACAATCTTAATATATTGCCAGATAAAAAAAAGCAAATATTAGAGTTTCCAAAATTGAAATATTTGTTAAAAATCTAAGCTCAAATACCAAGTAATAAAAGGACAATCCTTTGAGGATACATTTCAATTTGTGTGTCAGGTAGATTATCCAAACAAATAAACAAATTTGGGGAAAAACTCAGTGTAAAATAAAATGAATTTATTTTTTTAGTTTTTGTGTTTTTGATGAGGGGTATGAATTGAATTCTTGTATGTTTTTAATATATCCTTTGAAGCCAGCAATTTCGTAATTTTAGGCAATTTTTGTTCTCAAGAAAAAATATTGTTATTTTTTTTTTTGCATTTATATCATGCAGTTTTAAATAAAAGAACATTTAATTTATAAACTATGATATGTTTAAGCAAACTCTAATAAATACTATTTATATCTAAAAAATTAGAAATTTATAGTTTTATTTATACTTATATTAGTTAATACTATAATCCGTTCAATACTTCGACTTTAAATTGGGTATAAGTACAAACTTCTAATTCAATTCAGTTCGATTCAGATTGAATTCGATTCTATATTAGCTTCAATACAATCAAATTTCTTTAGGTGTTTGCCAAGCAATGCACTTGTGTGCCGCACATTTTCTTGCCGCTTTTGTTGCGACACAGCACACACAATTTGTGTGGCAGGCACATGTGCGAGCTGCAGTTAATAGCACATTGTTTGCTTTATTTGCTTGCAACTAAATCCCCGACTTGAAAATGGACACAGGAATAGAAGTTGTATGAACAGCAGCAGCTTTCAGCTTAAGACAAACCGACAAACAAAGACAACCTCGCGATGGCAACCGGAAACACATCCTCCCACATTCCTTGCTCCCACGTCTTGTCACAGTTGTGTGCATAATTGAAAACCCGTATACTGGTAAAGTACAAAATCAAATGTTATTTGGCTACAAAGTTGTTTTTAGTTTTCTCCATTCGAAAATAATATGAAACAAAAAACGGTTTTCCAAATGGCACCCACAAAACGCTGGTCGTACGGCGCCTGCGCCTGTGCTAGTCCACGTGGAACGCATGTGGAACGCATTCAGCGTGCACATTCTTAAGCACTTGCTGCACACAAATTTGCTTCAGTACGACGTCGGCTGCTGCCCAAAACACGTTGCCTCTGACGACAGCGAGCGAGCGACGCCCTCTAATCTATTTAACGGTATTTTGAATAATTGCACAAAAGCGCGTATGCAAAAACAATTTTTAGAGCGCAACTAACTGCAAAATTGATTGCTGTGTGGGCTACAAAGCAAAATTAAAATGCAAATAAAAAAATTGTATTGCATGCTTTTAGGCAGCGCAATTGTTGATTGATAGCCGTGTGTGAGATAGTTTGTGTGTGCGTGTGTGTGACTGTGCATTAGTGTTACGTTCGCCTCTTTTTTGATTAAAGCGCGCGCGTGAATCGGTTTGTGAGTTGTTTTTGTGTGCAATCAAATAATTGACAGGCAACTCTATACAATTTAAAAAAATATATATTTTTTGTGGAGCATCAAATTACGGGTAAGTGAGCTGAGAGCGATAAAAAAGTAAAGCCAAAAAATTGCTTTGCTTTGAAGTTGTTGGTTTTTGTTAATTTTATAAGACGTCGGAGAAGAAAAGAATTAAGTCTGGCTGTTGACTTTTAAGTGCCGCACAAACTCACAGGACTCGTTTCGGGGCACGCATCCTTTTTGTCTGAGCGACTGTAACAGCCCTTCAATAGCTGCTGCTTCTGTCATTGCGGACTCTCTTTTTAATTTCACAATTCATTTCATGTCAAACGAATTGTCAATGGCCCAAGTGCTTTTCTCACACTCATCCCATGGAAACCAAAAAATAAAAGTTATCGCTGTGAAGACGTTCGAGTTTGATGTATTAACTGTTTGCATCTTGGCTCGCATTGTTCTGCTTGATATACAAAAAAAAAACAGAAAAAAATGGTTGATGTGTGCTTGGCAACTCTGGCCAGAGGCAGGTTATGTGCTGATTAAGTTAATAGTCCATATTTTTATATGTTAACTTTATCTATGCTACTTAGCAGCTTACTCAAAAAATATGGCACTTCATAAATATATTTATATATATTTAGACATTTAAGTGGCTTTATTTTGCCTGTTTAATATGAGCATAGCCAAAATATGATCTTTTAAAATATTTGATTGAATAAAAGGTCGCAATATAAAGCGTATTTTCTGCTGTTATCACAAGTCCCTAGTCACTATTCAAATCTTTGTGTTTATACCTAAGGTAAAAGTATATACAATTAAAACTTTACTGAAAAACTTAATATTTGTAAGTGCTTGAAGTCTTTGAGAAACTTTTTATACTTTAGCAAAGGACAGTCAGAGTATAACTTAAATCAAGATAAGCAAGAAATATTGAAGGATAATAATAATTTTTTGTTTGGTCATAAAAAAGTGGTGAAATATTAAATGCTTACAAAGGTTGTAAGTACAAAATGAGAATGAAAGAAAAACTACTTGAGGTTCTCAAAAGATTTGCTCATGTTTTGTTTGCCATTCAGCTTAACAGCTGTTTTAGATAAAGAATTTATTTATTTATTTACCTAGCGGTTGATATATAGTATTTGCTAGAAAAATATAGGTATATGTAGAGAGAATATGTAAATAATTTTACTCTATCATTACTCTATAATTACTTGTGTAAATATTTATTTATTTATATTTGTTTTTATATCCATTTATTTATACTTTGAATTCAAATTCGTAAATATTTTCTTGAATAAGTGTGATGTAAAAAACCTCTTTATTATGTTTGATTGATAAATTGATATGGCTTAGTGGGGTGACATTTGCCTTTTCTTGACGACAGGTCGGGATGGATTAGTAGCAAAGAAAGATTGAGTATAATTTTAAGCAACTTGACTTGTATAGCTGACATTTTTTAAAAAATTTGGTTAGCAAATTTTATTTTTAGCTAAAACGATAACTTATAACTTATAAAAATCTTTAGAATATCAATTAATTTGAATTTGTCAAAATGTAATTACAATAATTACAATAATAATTAAACATATTTTTGTAAAGTATTCCTAATAAAGAATTATGGTTAAGAGAATTATATATAACCCATCAAAGCTAGATAAAAAATAGAATTGTTTGTTTATAAATATGTATGTAAATGAATTCGAAGCTAATTGCAACGTATTTAGCTAACTTTCATGTTTAATCAACTTGTTTGGCTTCAATAATATTCTCTTATATCCAAAAAGCAATATAATGTGTAATGTAACTTGCCCCATTTCCAATGTAATAAATACAGGTTAATCTTATTCATAGTCAGACTTGCATAAATATATTTATCTCAGCTTTAGACTGCCCACTTTACTTCATTTAAGGCGAAGGCATAATTCCTATGAAGTCAGAGAAGTGGTTTAAATTGCAATAAGCTGTTCGGCAGTGCCCTGCTGTTGATCAATGGTCCTTAATTAATAATAATCGGTTTCAATTTGTAAGGACATGCACACACACAGACAGAGCCAATAAGTCTGTCAGGCAAATGGCATATTAATTTCTAATATTAAACATAGATTCGGAAATGCCACTTAGAAGTTGTTTAGCTCTTTGGTTATATGCAAATCTCTTCGCATTCCACACCCCCCCTGGTGCACTTCAACACTTCGCATGGAAAATAATATTTAACATGAGCTGCCTTTTCATTAGCCCGTGTCCGTGCTCATGGCTAATTGAGCTTATGGCCCAAAGCCGACCCCGGGGCTATAAACATACATCTAAACATAAGCCAATGTGAAGTACTAACAATACTTCAAACAATTTGCTTAGCTACCCAAAAAAAAAAGAGGAGGAAAATTGAGCGGGGCATATCTGGCAAGTTTGCGCCGCAACGCCTTCAGTTTTTTTTCTTCATTTTTGGGCGGATTTTTCTGGCTTTACTTTTGCTGACTGCTATTTTATGGTAGCCATTAAAGGAAATTGAATATAATTTTGTTTGCTAAGCTCTTCCATAAACTTGCCAAGTGCCTGGCGTTGCTGTATGATTTTTTTTTGTTGTGTTCCCTTCGCTCTTTCTGCTTCTTAGTCACTTTTTCTACCGCTGTTCTATAAGGTTTTTCATATTTTATTAAGTTCACGCCATAAAAAGGTCGACAGGCACAGTCGAGCCTACGCCGTCTTAGTTTTAATGGTAGTGGGCGTGCGTTTGCTGCAGTTCCTTTGAGAGCTGAACGCGTGCCGGATTTGTTCAACACGACAATACGAACTTCGTTGTGTGTTATCGTGAATGTTATGAATGCAGGTGGACAACGTGGACAAAGCTTTTTGTCTGAGCTATCGTTTTGCTATAGTGAATTTGAGGAAAAAGTATCACCTGGTTGAAAATTTTATTTTACATCTTTTATGATATTATTATTGCCAAATAAAAACTAAAATTAATTTCATGAATGCAATTATAAAACAAATATTTAATATTTTTATATTTTATATTTAGCAAGATAAAAAACTAATTTAGAATATAACAAAATTTTTCCTTTTCCTTTTTCTATCGCCAACTTATCATTTGGCAGTTATAAAAGCGATATAAGGACATACATTTCTATTTATAAGAAGTGTAGGGCTGGCTCGTGCTTCAAAATAAAAAAATAAAGGACACCACACGCATTCATCTCTGGTGCCTAAACCCGCGCAATATTGCTCTTCTTTCGGCTGCACATAAATATGATTGAGAAATTTCAGATTTTATGTTTTTGCTAGTCTCGGTTGACCCTTTTGGGGCCAGTGCTGAGCCTCAGTCCAAGCACCTACAAATGACTGATGAATGTTCGAGGCGGAGTGACTCACACTTTGGGGCCAGCTTTATCTCTGGCATTCCGGCCGCAAATCTAGATAGATTTGTTTGCCGGCCGCAACGTAACCTAACCTATTTCATCTGCATATGTATGGATACTTATGTATGTAACTGTTGACCGGTCCCATTGAAGACACGCCCGTCTTGGCCCACTTTGCCTACCAATTTCATTATTTATTTAAGTTCGTAAAAGCAAACTTGCATATTGGCACTTGCTGCCGGCTTTTGCGAACCGACTTAAGAAACTAAGAATGGGAAGCTGAGAAATGGCAAAATAATAAATTGTTGTTGGTTTGCGGCAGTCTGTTTGTTTGCTTTTGTCTTAGTATTTGGGTTCTTGGGCTTCGTTTTTGGCTGTCGCCACATTCGCCGTTATTTGCTTATCTTTGGGTTAACTCCATTTGCGTGGCGTCATTTGTAGACGTTATCCTGCCATCCTGATAGGTTTTCCAATCAAATGGAAAAACATTGTTTTCATTTAATTTAAAATTTGATGGATTGCCAGCGTTGTGAGACTGCTGAATGCCCTTTTAAATTGTTATGACTTTGTGAAATATGAAATATAAAACCATTTTTTTTAGCTTTTGGTTTAGTTTCTTAAATTCCCATATTTCAATTTCATGAGTAAATTTATTAAAATAATTTAATTTATTTTTTCAGGTTTATTTGAAAAGTTAATTCAATAATTGTTTTACCTTGGCCGTATAAAAGATTTTGTATTTAATTTATACAGATTCGGCAAGGCAATTCCAATTTTGCTGTTAAGTCCTCAATGCCTTTAGTAATGCGTGGCGTAGTTAAGGGAACAAGTCCTTTATGTCCTGTCATGTGCTGAGGCAACAGTCCTTATTGGCTTTGACGTGCTGTTTTTGTTGATTTTCTTTGGCAAATGTGTTCGTCTACCTACGCAGATGCTTTTCATTTCGCATTTCCATCTGAAATGTGTATTCGTCCTGCGAGAGATAAGACAACCGAAGCCATCAATCAATTTCTCAGATAATGTACAAAGACATTGTTGCAATTTGGTGGCAAAAGGTGTGCGCTTGTTGTTGTTAATGATGTTGATAATGTGCCTGGGGAATGATTGCTTAGTGGGGTCAAAGGTGCCTCGTAAGTACATAAATAAAACCGCAACAACATTTGATGTTGCGGTTGTGCTGTGAATTAGTTATAATTAAGACATAAAAATAAAAGGAAGAGGTCCAGTGATAAGTACGTAAATTAACATAAAAACTGGAGAGTTAAATTTGTTTTTTTTGATATTTAATTTTGTATGTTGCTTCAATCTGACCGACTTTTATTTTTGTGTTTCGTGAAGCAAGATACCTTGCTTAACAGAAGTGAAATTTATTTTTTTTAATAATGTTTTGCTTATTGTTGGATCCTTTAATTTGGTATTCTTTAGTTTAAAACTTTTAAATAACAACCTAAAATTCCAAATTTCATTTTATGACTTCTACAACTTTGTCTGTGACCATTTGTTCAGGGTTTGGCTTTAAAGTCAATTTTACATTTAAATTTAAAAAATAATTTAGTAAAAAGTGAACAGATTTTGCATGCAAAATGATTTTTGTGTAAACTAAATTTTTTTCTCGAAATTTATGTAAATAAATTATTGCAATATATGTACATCCCGGAAGGTTAAATATTGTCGACTAATCTGCATCAAATATTTAAAACCGCTTAAAAAATTGAAACCCGAAAAAATAAAATAAAAAACGTACAACTTTTCATAGTTGGAGTGTAGCATATATTGCGTATACGACATGCTGAGCATATTGAGGTTAAAAGTAATAAACATTTCCGGTTTGATGCACGCATGAATGTTAATGTTGATTGTTCTAACTTTTTGACGCGAAACAACAGTTTTTGAAGACGTCCAAAGATGCTGCTCTGCTGCTGATGTGTTATGTAGTAGAAATTATGCCAAAAAGCCCAAAGACAAAACCAAGAGGCAGAACATAAACACGAACACAGACACACACACACACACACACACAAATCTACTGCTTGTTGCTTGTTTATAACTAGGCATAGTTAAGAGCCTTGGAATGGTGAAATGGTTGTGTGTATGTATGTGTATGTATTTGTGTGCGGGGCTGTTTGTCTTTTATAGTTAGTGGCAACCATTTTGACCAAGTTTATGTGCGCTCGCAGCCAGAAAGATGCACTGACGATAAATTTAACACAACTTGACTGAAAGTTTAGCCATTTAGATTGAAAGATCTGGAAGCTCGAGTATTATTTGTGACGTTCATTTTTGTTTTGATTAAAAAGGGTACAAAAAGCGCCACTGGCTAAGCCACACAGTTGATACTGACACAAACAGCCACAAGCTGTGGCATTTCACGGCGTTGCATGTAATTTGATTTTGTCATCTAATTAACCAGGCGCATCTAAAGTTTAACAGCCGAGTGCCAGCTCTCAAGTCAAACTACACGTGTTGAACAAGTTCATAAACTGCAACTAAACTCGGTTATGCAGCTGCAAACTGCGCTTTACGTGTATTTATTTTTTTGTTGCCACTTTGCTATGAAAAGAGCTGGCATCAAATTGGCGCGACATCCGGAGACATTTCTTCAGGCATTCAGGCTGTCTCTCTCTTCGTTTTTCTTCTGCCTCACTTCCGCGCCTGTCTGTTTTGCGGCCGACGCACAGCGTGTCAGCTGCCACATTATGCGGCACTGTGGGCGTTGAGCTTATTAAAATCAAATTGCTTGAGTGCTCGTTGATAGGCCGAGTCCTTAAAAATATGTTCATTTTGTATTTATTCAGGTAATTCTCGAATTTATATTATTTGCTGCGAGTTGTCTAGCGAACCAATTAATTAACTCATTTTAAGTGCTGATTTCATTAGGGTGTGTTTAAGTCTGTGAACTGATTCGAAAGGGGCTTGAAAATTTTGTTGTTAAATTTTTGTTGCTTATAGAAGTCCTATAATTGGTGTTTATTGTATATTGTATATGTATATTTTCTTTTGTTTTTTTATAATGACATCAACGTTTTTTTTGCCTAGTTTTAGCAATTAGTGTTAATTGGTCAAAAAATGTTCTCATTTCGGAAACATAATTTTCATGCCATTGGAAACTTTTTCTAACTCCTTGAACCACTGTACACCTGAATGACAGTCAGCCATTGTGTTGTCAGTTTTTGTAGAGCTTCACCAACCAGGCTCGCCCAACAACTCCCCTGGCCAGCTCTAGCCCGTTTTCAACTGTTGGCCTAATGTCTATTTGGTTTCTTGGCACGACATGGCTTGAACAAAAAAAAAAAAGAGGAGGAACTTATCATAAAAGTTTTGTAAAAGTTGTCAAGGTTTTTGTCATTTGGTTCTGCTCATCATTTTAAGCGCCCGGCGAAATAATTATTTATAGCTTAAAAGCAAATGATAGACGTGAAAAAAATAGCAACAGCAGCCGCAAAAATTATACATAAATATATAATAATATAAGCCAAAGTTTCCGTTTCATAAAAAAACCTGAAACACGCGCAATGGCAAAAGCACGCGAATTTCGATTTCCGCTTTCCATATTTAGATTTAATTTTTATGCTTTATTTGGCACTACAGTCAGATCATAAAAAACTGACTTCAATATATCATAACTGTGTGTCTACTGTATAGTATATCTATGGATAAAACACAGCAAATCGATGGCTGAAGTGGCCTCACTTGAAGCAACAATAATAATCGCTCCGCTCGAGTGTGGCAATCGGCAGACACTCCACAGGCACACCATGTTTCCGAGGTTTCGTTTGTGTACTTTGTCTGTCTGTCTGTCTGTCTGTCCGTGTCTGTCATTGACAGACAGACAGTCATAAATATAAAAACACATAAAAAAAGGAACAAATATAACAACCAGCCAGCCAGCCCGAAAACTATGTAGTACATATGCGAGGACAACAACTCAGACCATCCGCCCATCGACATAACAAACGGCAGGATCTGTTTTTTGTGGCTGCCTTTTGCCAAGGCAACCTTTGATGTAATGTCTCGAATGTCTGAAATGTCTATGAATGTCTGGCCTTAACTTGGTCTCCTTTAGTCGGGCGTGTTAAATAGGCATTCTCCCGTCATCATCTTTAAGTTCAATTTATTTATTTTCATTGCTGTCTTTCATTAAAGTTTGAAACGTTTCAAAGAGGCTTGTCCTTAGTGTTTAAAAATTTAATTTAATAAACACTTGTTAAGTTATTTTAAATTGAATTATTCTGTAATATTCTTAATTTTAATTTCTGATAGGGCAAAAAGTTAAATTGTTGTTCGCTATTTTGTTTTCCAAAAGCTTTGTTTTTAAATATGCATTTTAAGTTTCTTGTTTTACTTCATTATTTTTCTGTTTTCTTTGCGAAAGTGAAATGCAAATTTTAACCATTCTTATTAGCATTAAATTGTAAAATGTCGGAGGTAAACATTTATGGCACTTTTGTGGCAATTGTTTGAGGTAATCTAAAAGCTGGTCGGTTCTCTGTATATGATTATGGTCTGGTTGGCACAGTTGTGGCCTATAAACTTTGACAGTAAATTTTTATAACAATACGTTTTTTTTTTTTTGGGTATTTCTTTTGTTTTTAGATCACCTTTTCAAATGCATCCCGCGGCTGTCGTTTTCACGACCGAGGTTGCAAATAAAAAATGAAATTCAGCTAAATGCTATTCAAATTAAATCACTTGCAATCTGTTCGGAGAGCACAAGGAATGTGCGCTAATTTATTTAAATAATTTAAAAATGTTCAAAGCCCTCCTCGAAAAATAAGAAAAACAAACACTGTGAAATAATGGCAGCTGTGTCTAGCCTAAAGATAACAATTGTGGCAGACAAAGCGTTTTACGCCAACAAAAGGCCAAAAGTTAATGTGTGCCTAAGTAGCAGGCAAGACACCCATACACACACACTTACACACACCTAAACACTTGTCGAGCAGCCATTAAAGTTGCCCCATTTTGTTGGCCAACCGAATTTTCGGCTACCTTTTACCGCATGGCCAAAATGGCGCACATCCGACGACTGCGTTTTGGCCATGTTGCTGTTGCCTTTTGTTTGCAGCGACTGCGTTGATTACTTTGGGGAAATATGCGTGAAAGGTAACGGCGCGTACCTGTCCTGTCATTTTGCCAGCCGTTTTGCTCTTGGCCAACTGATTTATTTGCTTTGCCTTTTGGCAAGCCACAGGATGTGTCTGCCATTGTTGTTGTTATTGTTGAGGCTTTTGCAGAACACTGATTTTCTAGTCCATAACAAGTTGGCTATGATTTTCAGTTGTTATTGCCCGATCATAAATCAGCCATTCAATAATGCGCCAACATCACGTAAATCATAATCTCGCCTATATTTGTCTTAAACTCAATTTGACAGGTGGCTTAAAATGGCTTTTTAATATATATATTTATAATATACATACATATATCATTTTTTTATTCTCCAGTACAAAACTTTTGCTTTCACAAAATTATTTAAATTAATAAGTTTCGATGCAAAATTATATTTAAAATCTAAAGCGAATAATTAAATAAAATAATTAGCGGTTTAATTTGACAGTTACGTAAAAGAAATAGGTGTTGCTTTAAATTGCATTTTTTTAATTAGCTGCAAAAGGTTTTTATTCGTAGGTAATTTCAATTATGCACGAACAAATCGTTTATTCATGATTAACGTTTGAATCAATGGCAATACCTGTGGCTTTCACTAAATCGCTATTGGATATTTGAATTGATACATTTATGTGCGTACAAATTGCATTCACTTTGATTCAATAATGGTTTTTGTGTATTGTGCTGTGATTGGTTATTTAATATACATTTTAATTAAGCATACGCAACGTGGCCGCGGTCATAATATCGCATTATGTTTGATTTACACTGAAAAACAATAATATTAAGCGCACACAGACACAAGAGGCGGTTGCCACAAGGGTTGAAGAGGGATACACTCAGGCGTCCACTTGAATGAAATGCACAAAGAGTTGTGTTTTCAACATTTACCCATTAAAAACTCATTAAAAAGACACAATGGCTTGACAAATAGCTCCAAATGCATTCACTTCCGCTCTGTCAACTACACAGGTACACACACAAACACACACACAATATATATGTAGCAAAAGCCATAGTTACCGTTATAAGCGTACGTTGCGCATATGTCGTGTGACACTGACAGAGTATGGGAGTCCCGTTTTATGCACTTTTAAATGCATTTTATCAGTGCAATTACGTGAACGGGCATACAGGCTGCTGACAAATACACTCAACCTGGCAGTCAACCACTGACAGCCACATTAATTTGACAGCCGAAAAGTTGAGAGCTAAGGGAATAACCGTAAAAGGGTCTCCGCTGACAAGCCAAAGGGAAGTAATAAAACAAATTGAAAACATTTAATGTGCTTCACTTTTCTGTAGATATCCTGTACATATTTTAAATGATTTTTAAAGATATTTTGTATATTTTAATTTTTGTAATTTAATAATACTAAAACCATGCCATATATATTTATTTAAAATATCGACAATTTCATTTTTTTAAAAATATATTTTATTTAAATATATTTATTTTTAATATATTTAAAGAGGGTAAAGAGAGTTTATATAGATCATGATATATGCAGTATTAGCAAGCATTGTTTACTTAGGAATGAAGCAAGAAGATTTATGCGTTTGTACATTATGAAAAATACAGTTAAAAATTGAGAAATATGTTTTGTAGTTTTTAAAAGATTTTTCTGTAGTTTTTAAAATGCCTATAGAGCGGGAGTTACTTAAATTTTATCATTTATTTATTTATTTATTATAAACGGTCAACAAGTCTAGTCTATTATACCCGCCTTAAACTCCTGCTAAGGGCATACCGAAAAAAAGCAAGGAGAAGCAGGTGCCAGTTGATCGTCAGTGCCAGATTCACCTGTACTCGCAGTGTTTGTCTTTCTGTATTTTGGTTGTCAACCTGCCGAAATGTTTGGCTAATGAAAGCAGATTTCCAGCTGCGTGTATTTTACCTGCAAGTCGCGTGATTTATTAGTCTTCTATTTGTTATTTTACTACTTATTTCTTTTTTTTTTTACTTTACTTTATTTATTTATTTTTGTCTTTTGTATTTTGGGTGTGGCGCACTTTTATATTGCATGCTTATAGGCGCCTCGTTTGTCATTTCGCTGCCAGCAACAACAAACAAAACAACAAAGCGCCATTTGTGCTTATCTGCACAGCAGGCAGGCATACGGAAGAGGCGGTAAAATAAGGGCGGTGGGGCGTGGTGGGAGGTAGGTGCTGTGCAGGCTGTCTTTTTACTTACAAATTACTTGAATACTTGGCGCCTGCTGTTACACGGAAACGGAAGTGGAAGTGTTTTACAGCATACACACACACACACACATACTTATGCACACATGTCTGTGTGTGCGCACGACAGTTTTCTTCTTGCAACTTTTTGCCTCAATCATAAAATCAGAACTTTTTACCCTTTACGGCATAATCAGTGCAAGTGAGTTCTGTGTGTGTGCGTGTGTGTATGTTGAGGGTGTGTGTGCGTAAAGCGCCGCTGGCTGCAATTGTCTTGTCTTTTATAGTTGCTTTCTCTGTGATTTGCCACACGAGCTGGTGTTGAGCGCGTGAACGCACACGAAAGTCACGAGAGCCGAACAGATTTAAAAGTGCGAATAAACTTTTATTAACAGTTCCAGGAGCAGGGTGTGTGAAGTGTTGGCAACTTTACTTACGTTGCGGTTGAGCTAGTTAAGAGTTAAGAGCCTGAGCTATAATATTTGTTCAGGTAGTTTGCTATTTTAAGAGCACTTCGGTGAGCGAAGTTAAAGCTAAAACTAGCTAAAACTAGAATCATAAAATAGTCATTGATTTACACACTGCAGAAAAATTATCAGCATGTTCTTTAGTAGTAGATACCTGGCAATATTTGGTTGGTAAATTGCCTCTTCACTTTTTTTTACTGTTATTATTATTTTATTTTATTATTATTATTTCATTTATTTTATTTTTTCTGAAAAAGCCAACATTTTTCAATAAGAAAACTTACGGCCAATTTTCTTCTTCAACAATATGAGAATTATAAATGCGGCTCATACAGAAATGATCAAAAAACAGTCTTAAAACAATCTTTCGGAAGAAATCTGGCTTATGCTTTAACCGATTGCAAATTCTAAACTAAAGCTCTCTTATACACATTGTTATCGTATCTAGACGTCTCCTGTTGCAAATTTGATGTACTTACAATCTCATCCAAAAAATATTTAAAATAGTTGTGAATTTGAAGGCAATATGCAAGAAAGCTAAACGTTAGAAATTGATTTTATAACTAGCATTTAAAAACTCTTTGTGTTAAATTGAAAAATATTATTCTTAAACATTTATTTTGCTATAATACATAAATTCGTTAAAATAATGCTTAAGTTTGCTTACATTTTTTTTTTGTCCATTTTAGTTATTTTTTTTAGTGTTTCTCACGCGTCCGTCTCTAGTTGATTGCAGTGTTTTAACGGGTTCGCTTAAGGCCAGCTGGCGCAGCGACTACATTTGGCACTTAAGCCCGGATTTTTATTATAAAAGGGTTGCCCTGTGCGGCGCATAGTAGTTAGGGTTGCCACACATAAAACGAGTAACTCCCCCAGCATTAGAGGCTACAGATTTTTATTGCTAACCAAAGATATTGTCATAGATTTTATGCCAGATACCGCTGCGCTGAAACATTGCGCCAACGTTCGCCTGCTCCATATAGAGCTGATATCGCTTGAGGGTGTTGGGGTCGGCGGGTCCCCAGTTGGGCAGCGGCTCAAAGGCTTTCCGTATGCGCTGCCAAATGCCAAGCTCGACGGGCTGACGCCTCACGGCGGGTATCGCCCAAATGAGCAGCTGACCCACGCCAAAGGCGCTCAAACACCAGCCAAAGACTGTGAGGAAAATTAAATTAGCCAAGATTATTATTAGGATTGACCCGAGGACTTACCATAAACGCCCGTCTGATAGGTGTAGTCCTTGTACTTCAGTGGCTCGTACAGCGCCAGCATGTAGACCAATATAAGAAACATCAGCAGCGGCGTTATCACAGCCCAGCAGATGCGATAGTAGATCGAGGTCTTTATGCCCAGCATAAATTCGACATCGCGACAGACCCGCTTCACGCCATAGACCCAGCCAATGGCCACCAGTTCGAAGATGGCCAACACCAGGGCCACAAATGTGGCGCCAAAGAAATCCAACAGATTCAACACAAACTGACCGCCGGGTGTTATATAAATTAGACCCAGACAATACCCGACAATAGATATAAAGACAACAATATGCCACTGTTTGATCTGCGTAAACTGTTCCTTAACCACGGTGGTCAGGCAAGAGACCATGGCCACATTGCTGCCTATGCCCAAAACAAAGAGCATCAAAAAGAAGAGCACCGAAAAGACCTGCGGCAGCACCTTAAACTTGGCTATAGCATCGGGATATGATATAAAAGCCAAACCAGGTCCGCCATTGATCACACTCGATATATCCTTTGTATTGTTTTCATAGGCTAGATTGCCCAATATGCCAAAGATAATGACGCCCGAGAGCAACGAGGTGAATGTGTCCAAGGTGGTCACAATGTTGGCATCTCTGAAAATGCACAGTAAAAAATAAAATAATGTTTAAAGCTGTTTTGTTTAACAAGTCAAACATGAGAATAAATTACAATTTATTTTCTATTTTTATGGTATTTAGGTTATTTCTCCATAGCTTCAATATTTCAAAGTACCATAACTTGTTGATTTTGAAAAAAAATTTTTTTTTCAAAATTTAGATTTGCGAATTTTTGTTTTTAATTGATTGTATTTGCCAAAATTAGCATAAAAAACAACATTTAAGCTGATTTTGAGATAGTCAAATTTTTGGTCAAAAATCATGCCAAAATCGACAAAAAATTTGACATGCAAAGCTCTCGGACCCATAGGTCCCATATTTCAAACTCCCATAACTTTGTCAAATTTCAACCGATTTTCACGTTTGATGGCATTTTTTTCATCATTTATCCTATAAATTAATTCTACATTTAAATAATGTGAATTTTCGAAAATAAATTTGTTTTGAATTTTTTGGTCAAAAAAGCATGTATCCCCCCCTTGTTGATTTTTAAATAATTTTTTTTTTTAAATTTAAAAATGCGAATTTTGAATTAATCCGATTTTCACGTTGGATAGAATTTTTGTCATGATATGTCCTTTAGATTGATTCTAAATTTAAATTCGATAAATTTTTGAAAATAATTTTTATTGCAATTTTGTGGTCAAAAAAGTCTGTAGTAGACTAAGAATGGAAAGTGATAGAAAAAAAAGAGAATAAGATAGAAATAAAGAGAAGAAAATTGAAATTGCGTGTAAAAAATGTGAAGCGATAAATGATCAAATTCATTTCATTTAATTCAAAACCTCATGGAATTAAATGTAAGCCAAATAATTTGTAACTGCACTTACTTGTATATATTCTGGCCAAAACGATTGTAGGACGAATACATGATGATGTTGCCAAAGCAAATCGCCAGCGAGAAGAAGACCTGCGTGACAGCGGCATACCACACCTGCGGCTCCAGAAGTTTGTGCCACTGGGGCGTCAGAAAGTAGAGCACCCCATCCGTGGCACCCGGCAGTGTAAGAGCGCGCACGAGCAATATAATCATGACCACATAGGGAAACAGGGCCAGGAAATACGAGGCCTTGCCCGAGCTCTTGACGCCGCGGAACATAATGCTCGCTATTATGATCCAAGCGACGGCCAGAGTCAACGACAGACTCCAGCTGGGATAGCCAATGCCGTCATCAATGCTTTCCTTCTCCCGCAGTACAATATTGCTGTTGGATCAAACGACGCATTGATGGTTGACTCTCAATCCAATCAAACGATTCGACTTACGTAAAATAAAACTCCGCTGAGGTGGTGCGCATTGTCGACTGATTGCCGCTCACCACGCTCTCCTGCTGCGGTGCCGAATCCAAGCAGCTGCTGCCCCACTCTTCCCTACAATAGCTCCATGGCAATGTCGGATAAAATGATTCCACAAAATAGCGCAACGTGAGCGCCATTAGGGTAGCATAATATGTGGTCACAATGCCCGTGGCCACCACCTGACCATAGCCAATGCCTGTGTTGCAAGTGCAAGAAATTAATACACACACACTCGCACACACTCGTGCACACTCACCTCTCATTATGGGCACGAAATCGTAGACCTTGACACTGCCCCGGCTCGAAAACTGTCCCAGCAGCATTTCCAAATAGTAGACGGGCTTGCCCACCAATATGAGCACGACGAGGTAGGGTATCAGAAATGCACCGCCGCCATTTTCCAGCGCTATGAATGGAAAACGCCAAACGTTGCCAAGGCCCACGCTCAGCGCAATACAGGACATGAGAAATTCGATATCGTTATTCCAGCCGTCCCGCTTTTTGCCCTGCTCCACATCGGGCGCGGCATTCGGCTCCTCCGCCTCGCTTCCTTTATTATCCTTAGCTGGGTCTTTGGGCGTGGCTGCGCCTTCGGCCTGACTTTTGTAGGCGCCCGCTATGGATATGGTGGAGGCATTCGGAGAGCCCACATAGCTGGGATTGAGGTAACCATTGTTGTTGCTCTGCTCCATTGTTGTTGTTGTTGCTGTGTTACAGCTGTAATCAATCAAAAAAGCACCGAAGCTGAAGGTTAACATTTATGGTCAAGTTTTGTGGTTCAATACTAATTAAAAAATCTACCAACTACGGTATGGGGTATGGGAAAACAGGTTTTACAATCACAACAATTGAAAACAAAGACAAGTCAGTGACCCACTGACTCAAGCATCGATTATATAACAATTTGTTGCATTCATTCAGTAAAAAACTGCAGCTAACCCAGACAATTGCAAATTTTTTGTTTTGACCAAAAGCCGCTCTGAGCTGGCTACAAGTACCAGCTAACTGTAGGGCCCAAAACGAGTTTCTCGACAATGCCTCGAATCGTCTAGCTTTTGGCATTTGCATTTTACACCTAGCTTCGATTTGGCTTTTGTTTACATTTCCCTTTTTCTGTTTTGTGAATACTGTGAGTATAATGTGAATATCATTCAGTTGGTACTCAGTTACCAAGGGGAATTTTACTTTCAAAAATTTGTTGGGCCAGTGCAAAGAGTGAAAGATTAGCTTTTAAGATAAAAGTATAATATTACAAGTTTATATTTCTGCAACTCCAACTACTAAAAATTTACTTTTTTTCTGGCACAGCTATAACTTTAATTAAATTTTCAATTAATTTCTTTTTTTATTGCTTCATTTATGTACGATAAATGTACAATAAATACTTATCTTATCCAATAAAAAAACTTATTGCAGCTTCTTTTTAATATTCCTGGATATCAAATAATACACCGAATTCTCAGAAAAACAATTGGTCGCAAAACAAGTTTTTCTGTTTCTTAAAATATATTTTTTCTGTTTGTGTCTGCAGAAATTATTGAGCAAAAGTCTCATTAAGTGTGTTAACAAATGTTGCCAATTTCGAGTGCTTTACGCGGCTTACACAATCGGTAATAAGAACTTAAGTGACAAGAGTTTTTAAGAAGGAATATTTATCTTGGAAGATGAAATTTAATTGCAAAATTGAGGCAACAATAAATAACGATACGTCACATTTTGCAATCAAATATTAACCTTTTCTATCAAGTTTATAAAATATATTTTATTGAAAGGGTATTAACGGTTCGATTGGCTTAAGTCAGTTTTCTTTTCTTTGTTTATTTATAAGTTTATATTTGGCTTTGTGTCATTGTTTTTGTTGCTGTTGTTGTTATTGCCACAGCATTTGCGCATGCGCGAAGCGCGACGCGTTGCAGCTGTGTCGACGTCAAAGTTGTTGCTGTTGTTGTTGTTGTATTTGTTGTTGTTGTTGTTCTCGTTGTTAATGGAAAGTGAAGGTGCACAATGCTGTTGCCCTCGCTGCGAAATGTCAGCGTTACGTGCAACATATTATTACCATTATTTACACTTCGAAATCTACCTTTAAGTATGTCAAGAATTGACAACTTGAAGCACGTCTGAGATTTATTGTTAAAATTAAAGAAATTCCAATTATTTTAATATAGAAAAGTAGCTTGTTTCAAAAAATCTATAATATTTTGGTATATACAAATTTGGACACATTTGTCAGCAGTTAAGAGAATAAGATAAGGCTACTCATATATGGGTTAAGGAAAATAAAATGAATAGCACGATAAACTTTTGGTTACCCCAGACAATGTGATAAAAATGTTGTTATCACTCAGTGATCATAAAAAATGTATATTAAACAAATATTGCTTTTAAGATAATTTGGTGGTTTACCGAAAGCGGCGGCTTTTACAAACCTTGACCCATACAAAGAAAAATATTTATTTATTGTTTTTTATTCGTTTATATCCATGCGGAGTTCTTGCATGTTTTAACAGTTGTCACAAGCTAACTTGATTTACTTATCAGCTCATTTAATTTGTTTATTTTGCTTTGCACGCGACTCCAATTATGTTTAATTATCGTTTTCTTTGTCATTTGTTTGCTGAGTGATTGGGCCCTAAACAACTTGCCGCTGTTTCAGTTGTGAAAACCAATTGTTGATACATTTGACTCACACTTTGAATGATTTATTTAAAACTGTGTAAAAATATGTAAATTTACTTTGCTTTTAATACGCCAAATCTGGCTGTCAGTCAACGTCACGCTAAGTACGTCACTTTTTTATGTGCCAATTTTGGATGGCGGCTCTCAAACGGGTTTAATCATATGCCAGTTAATTTATCAAATGTTTGCTTATTTTATTTTTCTGCGTGCGGCACTTAAACATTTTTAGCTGCTCAATTATTTAAATTATATGCGCATGCATAATTTATTATAATTAAGTATTTTTATATGTTCTTTGGGCTCTTTTGCACCTTAAATTTTGTTTCACAAAGCGTTAAAAGTATTTTTTTGTTAACTCGATTAAAAACCGAACTGTACGCGCCGAACGCCAAGCGATCACTGAGCGGAGTTGTGGGGGATTTTGGCTTGTCAGCGTCTACAGCAGACGTTGGCAGCGACGACGGCGATGGCAGCAGCAACTGCGACGATGACAGCGACAGCGTATAACGGTAAAAATCGCTCACAACTTGACCTAAGGTAAGTAAGGCGCAAAATACCTGTATTGAAAACGCAAATGGGTCAAAACATTATCAGCCAATTTGTGTGGCTATTGAGTAATGTCGAAGACGTGCCCTGGAGCGCATGCTAAAGTAATTAATAATAATTTACATAAGCCAAGTGTTGTGTGTCTTTTATGGAATTGATACATATTTTAGATATCTTTAAAAGATTATTTGTCTTTACATTACATTACATTTTACGTCTTAAATAATATTAATTTTTATTTTATATGAATAACTTATATTTTTGGTTTTCTCCAATTGCATAAATAAATTAACTTGACTGTGGATAAAATTATTAGATTGTAAATTCGTTTTTTATGTAATATTATGAAACATTATTTTGGCTTAATAATAATACAATTATTTGTTTTCAATTAATCCAATTGTTGAACTCGAGCCAACCAAGTGCTTTGTCAGAAAAACATTATTTATATAAATAGACAAAAAAAAATTAAAAGGTAAATCAAATTATTAAATTGACTCTAAAAGCCACAACAATATAATTGTATGAACAAAGGGATTAATTTTTGCTACTCGTTAGCCATGGCTAATTAACTTATCAATTAACTCAACTGCATATGTAAATCGTCCCAGTTGATTGCCAAACCTTTGGGCCTTAACTGCACTGTTATTATTTATGTTTAACTCCACCATAAATAAGTCTCATAAAAAATAGGAAATACAAGCGAAATGCGCAGATTAACCCTTCAATATTTTTAAAAAAATAATTACATTTTAATGGCATTAAACAATTCATAATGATGAAAAAAGTTAACAAAAGTATTTATTCTATCACACCATCCAATAACAAAAAAAAAGAGAAAAGAATATAAATATAAATATAACATTATTGCCATTACAATAATTTATTAATGCAGGCACGATAAATGTGATTTGTTATGCTCTTCAAGTAGCGTTGAAATGTGTTGTATATATACAATTTTTTTAAATGTATTTTTTAATTGAATTATTTTACGTGTAATCAATGCATAACGCAACGTTGCTCACATGAAATAATTTGGCTGCGGTCAATTTCGTGTTAATGCTCCAAAAAGCAAATTGTGGCAAAAACAATAAATGAGTGCTAGTAGGTGTTGCCAATTTGCATCCAATTAAAATTGTAGTCCTAAAGAACAAACGAACACATTTAAACTTATAGTTTGTGGGCATTGTTGTGGGGTCTAATATGTGTTTAGCCACATTTTGCACACAATTCGTAATTGCGCATTTGCAGGCTTATGTTGAATAACTTTTGTACTTTGGTTGCATCATAAATGCATATACCCAAGCATGTGATAATGATACACTTGTTCCAGCAATCGAATACAACTTGAACGATGGAATCTTATCGGGTGACTGTGTCTGTGCTGGTTAGAAACAGAAAAAATAAATATTATAATCAGCTAAATATAATGAGATATGTCTGCAGCGCTAAGAGAAACGAACTCTGAGTTCTAGACGGCTAGAAATTTACGCTAAATAATGCAGCCAAATAAGATAAAAAAAATATTTTAACAAATTGCTTACATTGCATATATATTACAGAGATCAGAAGTATTTGAGTACCTAGCGCACTTTTATGCTCAGTTATTTATTCTTACACTAATGTCCTGCCCAATTAAGTTAGTGGCTTAATTAGCGCAACAGCCGTAATTTGCTATTGCTTATTTAATGAAAAACTAAACTCATAATATCAACAAATTACTTTAATGTTAATTTAGACATTCAGCCAACTGCAAATTTATGGCCAAGAAAGCGTCAAGAGCGCTGCTTGACTTTAAGTAAAAGCCACTTACAAATTCGTCCGCTCATTTATCAAGCGCCAGCAGGACATAAATCTTGGCTAAGCAAATCGCAATGACAACTGCTTAAGTCGAACTGAACGCTGAATGGTTGTTGGCCCAAGCCAAACAGCAAACTAAACCAAAGGTAAATTCACAGTATGCCGCTACAATAATTTTGTTGTCCTTTGTCAGGCAATTGTTTTTTTTTCCACATTTTATTTTCTGTGTGTTTTGGCAGTACATTAAATTTTATAGCATTTGGCTGTTGGACATTAAAAACAAAAGACACGAATGTCACGGACAGGTAACACAGGTAAAACGGATGGCAGGCAACTGCTAAAGATTTCCGGTCAGCAGAAGGCAGATTGCGCATACGCCATGTTGTCTGGCAGCAAGCAGAAGGCAGCTTGATTTATGCACTGAAACAACCTTCAGAATTGATGATTTTAATTCAGAGGTTCGCTGAATTTGGTTAGTTCTCTTTATGGCTCTTTGGCATAATTGATGCGTCCTCGGGGTGCTGTTCTAAGGAAACGTGTTAGCAGAAATAATTGTAAGCGTGAGAATTGTTAAAATTTTAATATTTTAAGCTAGCATACTAATTATGTTTTTATTAAATCAAATTAAATATATGTCAAATATATGGAAATTTTGTAGGCAAAAAGTTACTTATATAAGCAACATTTAAAATCTGAATTTAATAAACTTAAAAGCTCTTTTCAAATAAACTACTCTATAAAATTAAAAAGTCGTTTCCCAGCTTACAAATAAGTTAATAAAAATAATACCTTATAAAAGCTGCCTTAGCATATATTTACTCTTCTTATCAGATTTGGCTTATATTACCAAAATTGAATTTACAAAGCACAGCTTTGTATTTTATCTTATTTAAAACAAATCTTATAAAACTTATTCCGAGTGTGTTGTAAAAGTTTTCGTCTGACATCTAACAAATTAGTTGCAACTTGGAAATCTCTGATATGCCAGTTGCTGCATGTTTGGAATTACTTTTGGGTCTAACTAAGCTCACCGAAGCAATTTGTCCGCAAGAATATTGCATTAGCTATGCAATTTCAGCAATTGTGGCAGCAACAATTTTAGAATTTATCCACATGTGTGCCACAAGTGTCAGATTCTTGTTGGCAGCTTATTGTTGCATACTTTTTGGCTGGCATTTAAATACAAACCGCATTAATCATACGCCCCGCGCTCGGTAACTACACTTAATTGAGCTGTTGCTGCCACGGCTGCTGTTGTTTGCTGTTTGCCGCATGCTGTGGCCTACCATATCACGCATACGCCACATTGCACACTAACACACACATACATACACGCATCCGTTTATCGTAACTGCAGTATATTAAGTCATTGTTTTGGGTCGCTGTAAGCGCCTGTTAAAGCCAAATTCTATTGCATTCTTACTACATTTTTTGTTTATTGTATTTTTGCTCTGCAGTTGTTGATCTTGTTGTTGTTGTTTGGTTTTATTTTTTATGCCAAGTGCCGCCGGCACTGCCATAAAAATGACTAAAGCACACGCAACAATAACAACAATAACAAAAACAATAGCAAACAACAACTCAGCTCGAGTTGACTCCAATCGCACGCCAAGCGCAGCGCATTTCGTGCGTATAAAAATCTGCAATTCATGCAATTTTCATGGAAAATTTGCCACGCAAAAAGAAAAGCAGTCAAAATAAAAGGCTATGTTTTGTGGCTGTTGCTTGTTGTGCATAGAAGCGTGTGTGTGTGCGCCTCTCTCCCTTTCTCTGTCTCTCTTTGTGCTTTGAATGTCAAAATATTTGTGTGTTTGGCATTTTAAGCGCTAAATTTCTGCTGTCAACATTTTCACTCGTGCCAGACATTGTCATTCACTTGTCGCAGTGGCTCGGTTGGCTTGGGTGATTTGAGTGGTTGTCTGTGGTCTATTCTAACCCACCAACCCTACAGCTGTCATATTAATTTGCTTAGCACGTGTCTCTTAAATACTTAGTTTCGGCTTCATGTTTTAGAGATTATAGCAAACGTGCCATTTATTTTACATGCGACAAACTCTCATAGAAAGCCTTACAAACACTTTACTTGAAATTAATTTTCATGAATTTACTTTAAATGTGAAGATGTTTAGCTGATTATTGTTTGTTTCATAAGGTAATTCCCTCGTATGTTTTAAGGCTCTGTACAGCTATTATTTATTTATTAGTGCATTTCATTAATTTATAAATTCCGTTTCATATGCTGCCTTGAATAATAGATAAAATAATAAATTTCTTGAAACTTTCAAAATATGCATATGATTTTAATTAATTAATTTTAATTTTATTGTATATTTTCATTCTCATTAAATTTGATATATATTTTTTATATTATAATATATTTTAATCTCTATTTAATTTCGCTTTTATTTACAATTACATAATATATATGTATATATACATTTATATGCATTCATAAATATAAAATGAATGTAATATGTTTTCTCATTTTCATGATAATATAAATACTATAATAGTTATTCGATATATATAATGTTTCTTATCTATATATATTTTATTTAAAAAATTATATACTTCGGGAGTATATTGTAATGCCGACTTTTGCCATATATATATAAATAGGAAGCACATTGAAATCAGAAAAATTGTACCTTGGCTTTGCTACCTTTCCGAATAAAGATTTAGTTTGACATTCAGTTTATTATTAATTCCGATTTTTGACATCTGAATATTGAACTTTAGGGTTGCTTTAACTTAAAAAAAAATAATAATTGAATTAGTGGAAATTGCATTTATTCATTTTTTTTGTGCAGTAATGTAATACCTTAAATACATATTCCACATAGTCAGTACTGCTGTGACGTTTGGCGTTAAGCAGCAAAATGAAAGCAGGAAAACCACTCTTTAACTGTCTGTTTGTACACAAATACAATTCAGACAGGGACGTTCTTTGAACTGGGTGAGAAATGCACTGCACAACGACTTGATAATTTCGGCTGATTATCAACATAGCTAAGCTCCTGGGCCTGTGCCTGTGCCTGAGCCTCTTCCGATGTCGATGGGAATTGATCCAACACCTTAGTTTCATCTATCAGTATTAGTTTATCCTTGTTTAGGTCGTCAGCCTCATCGCCGACATCGATCTTCACCCTCTTGCCAGCAGGAGTAATAACCAGAATATGCATTTTTCTTTTGATGATATAAGCAAGCCGAAAGCGTAATTTGGTCGTAAAGGGCCAAAATTATAATTTGATAAGTTTTTGTACCAATTTTGTCTATTTTACATAAATAATTGAACAAGAAATTTATTGTAGTTACATTTCAAACATGTAGAACGTGGCCTACTTTAAATAAATGACTTTTGTTCCTTATAGACTAGTTTTTACTGTTTGAAAGAGTTGTTATATATACTTTTAACTAAATATATTTATATCTCATTTTGATTGTCAAAGGCACTCGTATACATAAATATATAATATATAATCCTCTACTCAAATCTTCACTTTAAGAGCTTAACTTTTCTGTTTTTCCAATACTTGGATGAAGCTGTTACTATACCTTTAAATACAATCCTTTATTTCGGCCGTGTGTGACGCAGAAAAGTAGGCAACGAAAAAGGACAAACTTTGCCAACAGCCAGCAAAGTTGAGCCAAAAGCTGCGCTTTATCCTTCCGTTTCGCGGTGAATTTGTGGTTATATGGGTGTATAGCTGTGTGTTCTTATGCCTAAAACAAAAAATATGTCTCTGTCGCCCGTTGCCACGCCCTCGAGTGTCTGAGTGTGTGTGTGTGTGTGTGTGTGTGTGTGTGTGTGTGTGTGTGTGTGTTGTTTGCCAGCGACTGTTTGTTTTTGGCATGTGGAAAGTAGAACATAATTAATTCAAATTAATTACAATTTGTGTGGAATTAGCGCTTGTGGCAAGCAGCCCGCCCACACAATAATAATGATGAAGATAATGATATTGCTGTTGATAATGTTGTCTATGCCCGCAAACATTTCAACCGATTTTTATGAGCTTATGTTCGTATATGCGCTGCTTTGGCATTAGGCTCCCCCTCGGCACCCCTGGAAACTTATCCTGTCAGGCTACTTGAATTATGTCCTTTGCACTGGCAACTGCAGCAGCCTCCAAATAATTTGGCGCATTTTATGTTTGCCTTCAGCTTCCCACATTGTTTGCCTGACCCAATTAGCGCCGAATTGCAACAACGTCATAAACTCAAGTGCGCAACTCAATTGGGCAGACGAGGGGGGAGTTCAGTATTGGGGTACTGGTGCATTTATAAATCAATTATGCAACGATTGCACGCTCATTAGTGTCAAACTCAATTAACGCTGCGACAGCTTTTGCCAGGATGGGTCGAAAGGACATGCCCACTTCGAGGGCAGCTTATGTCAACGGTCAAGTGAAGTTCAATTTGTTAATTGGCATTTGCGATTTGAGGATTTAGTAATTTGTTACATTTAAAGGGCGGTAAGGGAAATAGCTTAGAGGCTAAAAAAGTTTGCTACAGGGTAAATTTATAATTAAAATTTTTTATTATGCATATTTGTTAAGTGTCTAAATTGAAATGCTTTAAAATTGAGGATGAGATTTTATTTAATAAGTCATGTATTTTGTAATATTAGTTGGGATAAATAAATGAACAGTAAATTCTTACTTAAACGATAATTTCAAGGTTATCCAATTTAAAGCCTTTTTATTCAGAGCTGATTTATAAATTACATAGATAAGCTTTCCATTAGTACAATTTTCTTATTCAATTCCTTTTACCTTGCTCACATTTTCATATTTCGCTTGATATTTACAAAGCTTCTCTTAAAATTTGTCGTGCTTATCTTAAATTTGTTTGCTTTTGCCAGCTTTTCAATCACTTACGACCTTGGCTTTTAGCTGCTGGTCTATTAACATAACATATTCATGTATGCTTCATGGCCAGAATTGGCCAAACAATTCGGCCACACAATCTAACGCATATATATATATAGTTTTTTTGTTGGCATACATCTCATTCAGCAGATCGAGTCCAACAAGTATTTTATATCATAATTGCAATCTTGCAGAATGCGTGCTGCCAGAGTTTTCAGGCACAATTACAGCACAGTGTTGTTTACTAGTGTGTGTGTGTGTGTGTGGGTGTGTGTGTGTTTAGTGTGTTTGTTTGTCCTTCGTATTGCCATTTTAGTATGTGCCTTTTTTATGGCAGCAGCCACAGTCACAGCATCAACTGCTAACAGCCAACAGCCGTTGCCATTGGAACGCGTGTAAGTGTGTTGTTCACACACACACATACATAATGCAAGCTGAGCAATGTCCATGACACACTTGCCGTGTACATATCTGTGTGTTTGTGTGTGTGTGTATGTGCCTTTCGTTGCATATCTCAATGTTTGCATCTGTGGCCGGGCCTTACCCAACTTCGCAAACATGTTGTTGTTGTTGCTTTTCCTTAGCAGGCAACGCATTGACACGCGTTCTGTTTGCTCACCACGGCTACCTCTCCCCCTCCCCCTCCCCCCTTCCACTCCTCCAATGAGGTCAGTTGATCCGCCATGTTTTTACACGTGTATAGGAATGTTTTGGGTGACGCTGTGATTCCTTTTCGGCCACGTTTGCTCCATTAACACTCAATCATTAGCTGGCTATCACAGGCACTCGTGCATCAAATTAAAAGCCAACGAAAATATCATCAATAACAGGCGCCACCAATGCCAAGCGAGGCGGCAACCGGCGACACGTCCTGCCCCAACGTGACCAATTAATTTTTGGCATCCCAGCGACAAACAATTAGCTGGCAAAACCAAGCCAAATAATAGCCATAACAGTAACAACAGAAATTGTAGCAGCTGTCAAATATACACCAGACAACATAAGCTGGCTTAAAGATGTTAAGATTTAAGCTGTCTTTAAGAAAAAGCTGTTACTAACCAAGTATAAGAACCACCAAAAACAAAAACAAAAAAAGTAAATGTGTAAAAAAAAGTTAAAAGCTAAAAAGTTAAAAAAATAATTTATATATATTTATAATTATATTACAATTTTGTAATTTATATGTTTGGGAATTAAAAATATTTTTGTTTCAGAAATTTTTTAAATGTCAATATTGGTTATATTATAAGTATTGTTAATAATAGAGATCAGGCATTTGCCTAATGATTAAAGTATTATAAATATTATATTTTAAATTTGCCTGAATAATCCTGATTTTTAAACGTTTTTGTTTCTTTAGAATTATTTTTAGGTTTTTACATTTTATTAAAATTTAATATGGGTCGTTAAGTATAAAAGAAGCTTAAATAAAAGTTAGTGGCACAAACATTGTAACGCAGGCACATACACATACACACATACACATTAAGACGTTACGTTTAATAAGAGGCTATGTGTCGTATACGTAACGTGGTGTTAAGCTTTGCTCTCACAGCATTTAAAGCCGGATTGGTATGCATGCAAATCGTTGCAGTTGATATATCATGGGATTATCAGCGTAAAAGCTGCATGTTTTCAATGACATTCAGCTGAGACAAAGAGTGCATAAAGTGCATTTAAAATGGCATTATCAAAGACACACACAAAGACTGAGAGAGAGAGAGAGAGAGAGCGAGGGAGATAGAGACTGGCGGACACACAACCAGTTAACGTGATTGGCGCTTTTATGCAAATGTTGTGCGAAGCCACCACCTTGTGCATTTTATGCGATTCAACGCGCTCTGGCGCTCAATTGGCTAACAATTTGATTTTATTTGATTAAATTTTTGCTATTCCCTCCGTTTTTTTTAAGCTTAAAAGTTTGCGCTGTAACCCCTGTTAAAGTCAATTAGGCCAGCAAGAATTTGTTTATGTATATACCGGAGCTGAATGTTCATGGACATACATATATAAAATGCCAGGAGCAACGCTTCCGGCTTAATTAACGTTAAATTTGTATGTTGCCTGGTCTTCCCAAAAAAGTGTTAAGACAAAAGCAAATTGCCACTAAATTGGCACTTAAGGAATTTTGCTGAGCTGTCTAACCGAATGTCCTCATTTCTATGCGACTAGCTGGATACCAGCTCGTCCTGGCAGTCCTATCTACGGTACGGCTACACCGTCAGTCAATTAAAGTCCAACTGATGTTTAACAATTTAATTACGCAAGTTAACAAGTTTAAGTTGAACTGCCAACAGCAGGCAGCCAGCAGCTGGCTGGCTCTTAGCTGCAAGCTCTGCGTCGACAATTCAATTGGCCAAAACGGAAAAGTGTTGAGCAAAATATGCCAAAGGCAGCTTAAAATGTATAAAATTTAACCAGCACATTTTGTCTATTATGTGCAGTGGCAATAATAAGGGTATTCAATAGCATAAATTAATAAGCAAGTGAGCTAAAAGTATGTTTTTAAAAATACAAAAAAAAGTTTTATTTCATTAAAATTTAAAAAGTTCTGAATCGAAGTACTTTGCATTTTTTGTAGAATATTTAATATGCCTCACGAGATATATTTGTGACAATTTGTGGCAATATAAATGTAGGTTACTTTTTTTTCTCATCAACAGTATTTTTTAATTCGAGTAAAATTAATGAACCATCGGATATTGAAAAACTACTGAGCACCCCTAATATTTAAGAACTTTCTGCATGTGTGTCGCCATTGAATTTAGTTTTCGGTAGATTTACAAATTTCCTTAAAGGCATTCAACTAGATTTTTGACTCTGTAGATATGCATTTTCCTTAATGAAAAGTTGGCTGATAATTTTATTATTTCGTATATGCATTTCATTTATATTTAAATTTTTAAGCAATGAATTTTATTCACATTGATTGGCCAAACTAAAAGCTTTAAACTGTGGTTTAACAAAAGAAATTCAATTTCAAATTTAAAATTTAATTTACTATTATAAATGCATTTTCTTTTTATTTATAATTTCTGCAGACCATTATTATTAATTTTGGCTTTTGCTATTGCACAAAGCGCGCCTTGTTTTAAGCGTCTTTTAAGTTTGGCCTCTAATTATTGTGCATTTTGCATTTAGTTAAGGTTTCAACTTGGCTTCTTGTTGTGCTTCCTTTGGCTTCATATTTACGTGGCAGCTGCAGTTGCGCCATTTTTAATGAGTTTTTGTTGCGAAGAAAATGGTTGCTGGCTGTTTGGCAAACTTTACACGCTCGACCAGCGGCCACCGACAAACGGACGGACTGACTGACTGCTTGACTTGCACTTGAGGCACTCCAAAAACTAATCAGCGTCGGTAAAAGTGCGACGATGAGAGTCTTGCAAGTTTCTGCGCTGATTGTGTGTTCCTTAACTTGTTTCATTTTTACATACACTAACAGTGGCGTACATTAACTTTGTCAGTAAAAAGTCTTTCATAATAAGCAACAATTAAAAATATATTTAAAAATTCATTTATAGTTTATTATAGTTCGGCAACAACAAAAGTTCATTTATTTTTTAAATAAATAATAAATAAAGACTTAATGCAAATACGAGTAAAATTATTTTAATTCACTAATCTAGCCATTTTTTTAGAGTATTATTTATGTGCTCTCACAGAGCTAGCTATTATTTTCTTATTTATCCTTTTCTTTTTCGTCAGTCCTTAGAATATAATTAAGACTGTTGCAGTCGAGTTGAGCGTGTTTAATGAGCATGGCCTGAGCCCGAACATCGTTTGTTTTTGGCCAAAAAACTTTTTAAGGCCAGAATGGGGAAATTTTCGGTCAGCTCTCGTTACTTATCTTGCTCATTTCCTTTCAGTGCACTTTTGTATTGCATTAACATGGTCATTATCCGGTGTTATCCTTTCGCCTTTTGCATCTAATGTTTCGGCCACTTGTGCAGAGCTGCCTGCTCTTTTATTATAAATTATGGCCGGGGTAAATATCTGCTGGCGCTCTCAACTGTTTTCCTTCCGCTGCGCTCGATTGCATAGTTATTAGGTATTGTTATACTCTTCATTGTTGTTGTTACTTGTTGTTGCTTGTTGTTGCTTGTATTTGTTGTCGGCTGCTTTTTCACACCTCTGCACTCGTATTCACTCGGCTAATGTGTTAAAAGTTCCGTGCACGGTTCGCTGCCTGCCTGCCCGCATGGGCACATCCTGGCAAATCCTTTGCTGACCACCGTTCGGCTTTCTACGGCTTTTCGCATTTAATTTTCATTATACCCACTTGACTGCACAAAATTATGCCGTTCAGGGATGGACAACCGACGGGGGAAATTACAAATAAATTTAGCTTATTAGTGAGACTTTTGCTTTGTCGTTTCTAAAATCTTATAAACAAGTTTTAAGCTTGTTTCTTATCCTGTTCTAAATAGAATTTTTCCATTCATTTAACTTTTAAAGCATTTCCATTTAATAGTTGAACGTATTTTCGTCCTCATTCGATTTTATACATTTCCTTAACTTCGAATAGGCACATTTTTTCGAGATTGGAGTTTAATTTTTCGAGCTATAATCATTTTATATAAATAATCTATTAAGTAAGCTAGATTTAATTTACCACCATTAGCTCTTTCTGACCGTTTGTTACTTTAATTTGTAGTTTTCATAATTATTTGAATCCAATAGAAGTCTTTAATGTACGATTATTAGAATATAGTGGCTGTCAAATGGGATTAATAAACAATTTAGCCGTTTTCTTGAAAGTCTTGCCAGTCCCATGTCCCAATACTGCCTGGACTTACAATTGGCCAAAAAACATTCCTTTATCCCAAAAAAAAAAAAAATTATTTTAATTGTCAATTTGAAATGAACTTCTCCTCAGTTCGAATTAGTTCAAAGTTTATTTGAGATTCTTTACTACATTTAGATAAGAGCAGAGTATCTCTGAATTGAAAACCCACAACTAGAGCACTTTTTTTGCTTTTCTTATCTTAATTTCTTTCCTTCTTGTTGTTGTCATTAACGTAATTACATCAACGACATTTGAGTAGAGAACCAAGTTAACTATCAGCCCAATGGCGCAAAGGTGCCTTAGCGGGGGAAGTTTTGAACGACGGCTGAACTGCGAGTTAAATCCTTTCAATTCAATGACATTTGGTGTGCACTTTGGCACCGAGCGCTATCCAATTGGAAATGGCCGTATTGTGATATAGTTTACACGGGTGTAAAAGGGGCGGGATTTGTGGGAGTCAAGTTCAATTAAACAAGTGACTAACAGAACCGTGGCTTAGTTGATAATGGAAAGGAGCATTGAAACAGCCGCAAGGGACCAAAAACCAAAATCCTATTTAAGCTGCACTTCGCACCAGCGCTTCTCGCTTCGCTTCTCTCTTTCTCCCATTTTCGCATTCTCTCGTTCTTTCCGCTTTTTGTTGTAGCTTGTTTTTGTTTGTTTTCTATGCTGGTGCTAAATGTCAGCGATGCAATTAAATTGGGAATAGGCAACGAGGATGACGTTAAGGACAACGACCAGAGGGCGGTGGGGGGGTGGGTTGGTGTGTCTGTCTGGCGCTTGGCGTGTTATAAAATTATGAGTCAAAATTGGATTTAAAAAACAGCTCCGGCGCTGGAGAAGAATGAGACTAGCACCATTAGCGTCGCTTGGACGTCGTTTACTGCGTCCTGTGGCTGCTGCTGCTGCATTTGATGAGTTGGGGAAATAAAAGGAGTAGAGGAAGAAGCAAATTGTAATTAAACTGCGTTTGTTGTCATTGCATTTATAAATTGTAATAATAATAAATATTGCATAATAAGGCAGACGGGCCAAGTTGCTAAAGAAAAGCGCATGCACAAAGGAAATAAATGAAAAGCCGGGCGCACAGGCTCAGGCTCTGGCTCTGGCTCAGATTGGGGCTCCGACTTGTTCACTTGAGGTCCTGGCAAAAGGCAGCGAAGTTGTTTTTATTTAACTATTAAAACTTTTGCTGGCAACTTCATAAAATGACGTGCGAAAAACAGCGCGCAATGAAATGAAAAATGTAAGAAAAATGCTGTTGAAATCAACAAACAGTTCCCCCACCCCTCTCCCACCCGCTACTCCAGCAAAAAGCTCTGTGCGTGCTGAAAGGTTTATGTTTCTTCTTTTTTTTTGGGCTGAGGCAAAAACACTTTAATTAAAGTGAAATGCAAACATTTCAATTAAAAGCCGGAGCTAAGCTGATTTCAATCTGACTAAAAGGGATAACTTCCGGCAGACATTTTGCCTTTTGGCTGGCGACTCAAGGGTCGCTGTTGCTGCTGCTGCTTCTTCTTCCACTGCCTTATCCTGCTTCGTGCGTGCCAGCAAAAGCTCAAATGTTAGCCTAGCCACAATTAAAAGGGCATTGCCATTTGCTGATACTGTCGATGCTGACATCGCCCAAGGCACCAGCAATTGACATTAATTTTGCATTAGCTTCCAAGGCATACGCCATGTTACCCGCAAACTTAATTATGCGCGCTTAGCCAAAAAAAAGCGAAGATGAAAAAGTAAAAAAATAAAAAAAACACAAGAGAAAGAAAAAAATAAAAACAAATAAAAGAAAACAAGAGGCTTTTGTTAAGGCGCCAAGTGGTTCGACCCAAGCAGACGCCCAGTTTATTTTATTTTCCAATTAACTAAATTACTTAAGCCAGCTGGCCTGCTGCCAAGACTATATAAATCACGGCGGGCTTAGGTCGTCTGTTTGGGCCATCGATGATGCATACGTCACACATCAATAAATGCGGACAAGCCCCTAAATCCCCAACTAACCGATGTTTTGAGTGTGGCTTCCTCGCTCGACCACTTAATGGGGTAATTCCGCCTCGCACAAATTTTCTCTTTGGCTTTAATTGATTTCATCGAAGCACTCTAAGCGCATTATTAGACAAGCCGCAGCGTCAGCATCAATAATGAGAAGTGCTTTGTTGTGCGTGTGTGTGTATGTGTGTGTGTGTGCCTTATACTCTTTCCGATTGCGATTGTTATTTCACTTTCAATTTGTATTACATGAGTTAGCATTGTTATCGTCTTTATGTCGCCCTTTAATGGGCTTAATCGATAATGGGTGTTATTGGTAAGCGCCGCATTGTTAACGCCTTGTAATCTTAACGACCCACGGTAAATGAGCCAAATGAGATATGTCCACACAATATACCCTATTTTTAGAAGATTGTCAAAATAGCAGAGCAATAAAAGAACTTCTTGATTGTGAATTATGGCATGGGCTAAATTAAGTCTACAATCAATGTCGAATTTCTCATGAAATCTATATATAAACCATAAGCAAAATGTTTGTGAAAATAATTCTACGAAATTGATTAGACTACAGCGTTTGTTATTTAAAAATTGAACAAGTTTAATTATAACTTACTGAGAATAATAAAATAATGGAAATTAATCTATGTTATTTGTTATGTTATTTACCTAAATAACTCTGAGACAATAAAAATAGGTAAAGCAACTTAAAGTAAAAAGTAAACTAAGACATATGAGAAAAAATATATATATAAAAAAAGTAAAGTAAATAGTAAAATTGATATTTTTTACTTTGTGCTATACTTTAAATAATAATAAACTTAAATCATTTTATGGTATTAAATTAATTTATTACAAAATATAAATATAATATATACAAAGCCCTCGTGTCCAATTTCATTGAAATTGGCTTTAAATAAATATATCTGACTGAAACTCAGAGAGCTTATTCCACTTTACCGTTTTAAATCCATTTTAAAGCATTTATTTGTTAGCATGCTCATAATTTTGAGGCATTTAATAGCTGCTAATTAGATTAACTGAAGTGTCATATTCAGTGCGTTTTCACTTTGCCAGCAAGTTGTGTGCGCTTAACCTGAGCCCAAGTGCACTTACAACAAGCAACTGCAACAGCAGCTGCAGCAACAGCAGCAACAGCAGCAACAACTAATACAATACAACATTTGTTTTCCATTGCAGGCAGCGGACGAGAGACGGAAGGCCTGGGCGTATGTGGTGGGCGTGGCAGGCCAAGTTAGGGTAATAAACTGGCACAACAACTTTAAAGTACAAACCAAGTGCACGATTGAAGAGCACAGCACGGGAACAATGCAAAATGCGATGTCAGCAACAGCAACAGCAACGACAGTAAAAACGAGTCAACAGCAGCTTAAAACATAATACGCTGACGGCGGACAGAAGGGTGAAAGAGGAAGAAAACGGTTTAAAAGCAAAACAAAGCAAATGCAGAAATGATGAGGAAACGTTGTTGTAATTAGTAAGCGAATGGCTGACAAGCTGCAGCACAGCATGAATCATAAGTTGAGGCGGAAACGGAAGTGCGGGCCCAATAAAACTGACAGCCAGCGACAAAGGCAACAACAACAACAACAACAAGAAGAAGACAACTAAATGTGGCATCAACAATTGCAAATGCCAAACAGCCAATTGCGATCATGTGTGACGTTGAGCAGCCGTTTAAGAGCAATCAAAGCGACGACAACGATGAGGAGCACAACGAACAGCAAACCGAGGACGAGCAGCAGCAACAACAACAACAACAACAGCTCAACGGTGAGGCATGCGTGAAGTCCGTTGCTTTGGCCAATCGCCACGCCTCCAAACGCTGCGTGGGCCAGCTGTTGAAGTTGCTGCTGTCGACGCCAGGACTTGTCCTGCTCGTAACGGGCTATTCGGTGCTGGGCGCGCTTATCTTTCCTCTGCTCGAGGCGCCGCAGGATCTGAGCAAGTCGGCGGCCATAGCCAAGAGCCGGGAGGATTGCCTGCGCGAACTGTGGATCATAACGGGTGAGTGAGCCAATAACCTGTGTCCTTTGCACGATTGTCGCATTCGCCTAATTTATATGCACAAATTTAGTATTGCCCGCATTGGCCATAAATTTTAGCCAAAAAACGTTGTGTATTTTACGCTCGAATTGCTGTGCAAATGCTGTTGGACAGCTTTAAGGTTTGTTAATGGCAATTAATGCTAAACAAATATCAATATTTGAATTGGAATTAATTCACAAACACACCCCAGCACAGGAATGTAATTTTCCAATGCATCAAATTGAATAATAACAAAATATTTGCATAGACAAATATTTGGCTAACCAGCCACACAAACAATTTCATAAAATCTACGCAACCCCTGCATATTTTCTGACTAGGCGAGGGGATTTGGAGAAGGGGTAGTTGCTATGATTTATTTTAAATTAATTACTTTGTCACCTACATTGCAGCTGCCGCTGGCACACAATTTCCATAGCAGTTTTTTATTGAGTGCAAATTCATTTGGTTTCTCTTCTTTTTCTATGCGAAGGCATCGCATTTCAGCACCTTCAGCACGGTGGGTAAAATAAGCACATTTTTGGTGCCGTAAGTAGTTGATATTGTTATATGGATTTTAAGTTATAGTTAATACAAACTGAGCTTTACAACATAACAAAACTTTGTAAATTGAAATGTAATTATTGTAATTTTTATAAAAATCTTTTAGCCAGGAAAACTACCAATAATTCTAGAGTTGCGCTCTTTTGACACAAAAATTATATATTTTCTCCATAATGCTCTCGCGTGTGTGCTTATGTTGATTTAATTAAAATTTAACATCATAAATAAACTAATTAATTTACGCTCATTTTGCATTTTGAAGTGGAACACCTGGCGTATGATTAATATACAAGACAATGCGTATAATAATGCCGAGCTTCCCGTTACCTCACTGTATATTTTGCAATTAGCTAGTCAATTCACTTGACAAATTCCAGAGTTTCAGCTAAATAACTGACAAATCCCTTTGTTGCCGCAAATAAGCTTAAAGCGCTGAACGGCATGTTTAATTAAAAAATTATAATGATGAGATTAAATTAATTCCTAAAAAGGAATTAGCTATTTATGTAATAGAGATGACTAGACACTTAATTTTGTAATAGTACGGCTTTATATGTAAATAGTGATGTAAGCGCTTGATGCTTAACTTTTAATTTTTTTGTTTTTAGAATATATTAGAATATTTCATAATATATAATTTATGCATTTGTGGTAATGTTTAATTTGTTCTTTATATTTGTTCTTTGAGCTAAATAAAATTTTAATTCAACTAATTTAACATTGAAGTAATTTAAGTAAAGTTCGATGCAAAGAACTTTTTGTGGCTTCCACGCTAAAATGTGAATGAAGTCTGGTAACAAGTTTTATATTACACAAATAGTCACGTAAAGTGCTTTCGAGTAAGAAACCAAAAAGCGGAGAGCACTTTCGCATTCATTTGCTATTAAAATGAGTATGGAGTGAATACATACAACGAATACAACGACATAAACATGGAGCACATTTGCTTTGGTATTTGCATCTGCCAAGGAGTTCTCTCAATGCCAATACAATACGGGCCCAGGGTATTGAGTGTTTCAAGTGGGCGTTGCCAACGATTGTTGTTGTTGTCGCCTCTTATTTTTGTTGTTGTGGCAGCCACCTCTGCAATTTGCTGTAGAGGCAAAATCAAATGCGACCAGCGCTTCAAGACGTTTTTCCCAGCAAGCCAAGTCAAATCAATGGGGCCAGCTGCGAGCCGAGGGGGGATTGGGGGGCTTAGCCAAGTGCCAAGTGCGACAGTAATTGACAGAGGTCGTTGCTGGGGTTGGTTAGGTTATCGTTGCACTTTAAACAGAATTGCATAATTACAATCGTTATTTTGTTTTTGTGTGCTTTCTTTTGTAATTCCAAGTCCTGGCAATTGGCCAGGTCTTACAGCATGTCTTGACCTTACCAAATGATATTAACCCATTTCGTGGCGCTTAATTGCAGAGAAACTCAACGTTCTCTATGAGCGCAATTGGACCATGTTGGTGCACGAGCAGCTGCGTCGCTTCGAGGGCTCCATTGTGGCCGCCACGCGTCCAGGTGGCGGTGCAGCGGGCGCTATCGTCGGACCCGGGGCCAGTGCCAACGCCTTGGGTCACTTTGGCTACGATGCCGGGGACACGCAGAGCTGGACATTCAGCGAGGCTCTGCTCTATTCGGTGACTGTGATAACGACCATTGGTAAGTCGCGGGCAATCTATTTGAAGTCGCCTCTGATGTTTATTGTTGATTATGATGGGGGCACTCTGTTTGGAATGTGCTGCGGGCCGTTTTGAATTTATAGCGTCGGCCCGTAATAACTGCAAATATTTACATTGCTCTGGGCGTTGAGCAAGCAACAGCAACTCAAGACAGGCCGGCATGCGTATTATGTATACGCCCAGTTGGCTCTGCCAAAATATTTGCATATGGTTAAAGCCTGTTGTCTGCAGTCTGCGCACTAAGCGATATATATAATAGAGTACTGCTCGGTTGAATGGCTGGCGGAATGTATAAGGCAGGGCAACAAATACTCTGGCAAATTAAGAGCAGCTTAAGTGTTATTGTTTAACTAAGTGAGCTAAGTACAGAACTGAAATCTCACACTCCTTTTGGGATTTGGGTTTGGGAGGGAGCAGAAAATGAAAGCAAAGGATTAGTTTGCTTTGGAAAGCTGTCTACAAAATCAAAAGCGAATTTAATTTTAATGAACATTTTAAATTTTAATATACAAATAAAATTGATCAAACATTATTTATAAAAAAAAAAAAAACAAACAAAATATGAAAATTGAATTTAGGTATATTTTTATAAAAAAAGTCTGCCAATTTTTATTATTATTATAATTCATATGTATTTGAAAAAAATATATTTGAAACATATTTCAAACAGAATGTCATCAAGAAAATATTCTAATATTCAATGCAGCTAAGCTTGCAATTTAATACGATGTTTTATGTGCTTCCACACATCATAGGGGATTTATTTGCAGAAACTTGTGTTCCTGTCTCCTGAGTAATATAATACTTATGATAAAGATGCTTTTACTCTCAAATCGTTTATCTTCTGCACACAGGCCACGGCAGCTTGACGCCACGCACAGCGGCTGGCAAGCTGGCAACAATATTTTATGCGCTCATCGGTGTTCCACTGATGCTGATGTGCTTGTCCAGCCTGGGAGCGCTGCTCGCCGATGCGCTGCAGTGCACCTATATGCGGCTCTGCTGCCAGCTGCAGCGCGGCCAGGAGATGAAGTCAACGATTGGTATGACAACGGGCACATCGACTAAGCGCCGTCATCCGGCTGGCAATGGGGTAAGTCAAACAGTGCGTATGATTGATATTATTTAACTGCTGCTGCTACTTCATGTTACAGTGTTACAGTATTGACTCTTTTATGGATCTTAATTCGATTGTCGCGGCTGTCAAAGTTCTCACACAGCTGCAACTGTTTTTGCAGTTCGCGGAAATCTTGGCCAAAGTATTTGTTGTAGATTTTGCCCAACCGACCGACCGGCCCCCCGCCCCCCCACGACCGACAAAACTTTCGGGATTGTTGCGTAGACTGTTCATGGCCACAGTTTCGGCCACTGGCCAACACTAGTGGTGGAAGCACCCTCTATTGTTGGCCAAAAACTTTCGTTCGCATTTTTGCGCTTAAACTTTTTTCTGTGTTTTGCCGCTAAAGCTACGTGAAAAATGTTTGGTTTTTTCTTTGTTATTTTGCAGCAGTTTCCCTTAAAGATTTTCACAGCTAGTTGAAGGAAGTACTTTGAGCTCAACTATTTTGGCTTTTCAGCTTCTATTTAATGTAGTTTGTTAAAAAAAGTTACTAGAAACTATATCATATAAATGAAAACTGAATTTTTTGTAGATGAACTTAATACAAATAATTATGTTAAGAACTTAAAAAGAACAAGAACTTAATTTTATATTTTCTAATTAAATTCAATAAGTTTGATTTCCTATATATTTTTCTATATATTTCTTTTGCCCGTTTATCTGCATTTTTGTGTTTTTATAGGGCAAACGGATTTTTTAATTAAGACAACAGAAACCTTTTAAGTTTTCAGACCCATTTGGGGGTTGGGTGTCGGATTTGTTTTGCTTTTTGAACAGTAAACTGAAAGTTTGTAATTGATTTGAGCAAAAAACGCAAAAAGAACTTTTTGGGATCGTGCCACAGATTGCGAACTGTCCAGATTGTTGCTGCTACCTTTTTTTTTTGCTTTTTTCTGTATCCTGGCAAATCAGGCTGCGTTTTTTTTATTTGCTGTGATAACAAAAAAGTTGCCTATCGCGTTCGGTCCACACGCCATATACATATATAATTTGTAGACCCGGCTAAACTCAGGGCCAGTCCCTTTCGGCCCTCTGTTTGCATGTTTTGTGCATTCGTGCACAAGTTTTGTAAGTCATTTGTTTACCATCTACGAGTCCACTGACATTTTTATTAGAGCCTGAGCTATGAATTCCGCTTGTATTTGTAGAGTATTTCGTTTACCTATGATATACGATGTGCCCCAAACGTAGAGGGAAAGAGACAGACATTTCAGGGAAGTTTATCAATTTATATTCGAACATTGAAAAAATGTTTTTGTGGCCCATTTAAAAAGCTTTAAATTATTTTATGCTTATTTGCCATTGTGCAAGAGGTTTTTCTTTAAATTCTTAATATATATACTAATATAACTATATAAAATGAGTATAAAAGTAATCGATAATATAGATAATAGATAATAGAAAGTAGATAATAGATAACAGATAATTTTCTTGAGCAAAACGAATTCATTTTATCAATTCCTCTATTTTTATTAAAAATTTCTTTATTTTCGCTAAATATTTGTATTCTAAATATTCAAAATTAACTTCATATATTATCGATAATAAAATTGATGGATAATAAACTAGTGGTAAAATTTTAAATTTAAAAAGGCTATTTGACTGTTTAGCTTAATAGTATCATTATGATTATTAAAATACTTGATATATATGTTTTAAATTGTTACTATTATTATTATAAGTATTTAATATATACGATACAGTTAAAATATATATAAATATTCAATAGTAGCTGCCACATTGGCCTATTCTATAAATAAATAGGGTATTTCCAAGTCCTTTTAAACTGCTATACATTTTTGTAAAGCTTTCAGTTCCCCTGCACATTTGAAATGTTGATGTACCAGCGGGCAATCATATATTTTTATTTTCCTTGTGTCACTCATTTTTGCACGTTTGTTTATTTATGGTTGCAAAAATTTCTGTTTAATTGGCAATTTCACAGAATGATAAAAATGAAAATCACAAAACAAAAACAGGAACAACAATAACATCACTGACCACGTGCGTGGGTAAATAACGCGGAATTGCGGTTTTTCCCGACTTGTACAGCAGAAAAAAATATTCAATATTTAATTTAGCCTTTGGTTGAAATTCATTAACATGAACATTAACATTTACTTGTGCCTTATTTTGAGCGCAAATTTGTTTAATGGAACTGCGAGAGAGTGCACTATTTTCGCTGAACAGGACACCGATTTTAATGAATAGGAACTTTGGCCGCCTGTCAGCGCGGAAAAGTTGAAAACGCTGGTTGCCTTAAAGGCTGACAATTTAAGCGTGGCCAAAAAACTTTGACGCCAGTTGCAATTTGACTTGGGTCGCGAGAGGCCAAATAAAGTGCCAAGTTAAGTAAATTAAATGAGTTTTCGACCACTTTAAAAATACTCTAGCGCAAAGTTGGCCAAAATGGCCGTGCAAATTACAAGGGCCAGGCTAAAAGCGTGCAATAACTTTTCATTTCCCGTTGCACACTGAGCAATGTAATTGATTTTTTTATGAGACGCTGCGGAAAAGTTATAACGCACTCTGTTCTGAAGGGGTTGGGGTAGTTTAAGAAGTTAAGTATATAAAAAATTCTAACGGAAATGTTGAATTTATTGACAAATATACAGATAAAAGGGTATCCTGTCTGTTTGCTAACTCAACAACAACTAAAAAAGGAACTTAAAGTATACAGTTGAAAATTGCTTAAAATAATGCTAATAATTATTTGATGTTATTTTCATTATAAAACTCAAGTGTGTTAAACTTTGATAGAAACTTTAATTTTATCACTCTCTTGTTTCTAGTTTTATTGCAGCCGCATGCAGCATGCAGCACGTGGCAGGAAACCACTGGATATGCACTTTGCCACTCGAACATCATCGAACATCTTTTGTGTTAGGCTGAGGTTGTTCGAGAGTTGTTCAACAAGCTTTCTGCATTTGCTGCCGAAAGACAGAGAGAAAAGAGAAAGTCATCGTTTGCATTCAGTCTCAATGTTTTGCTTGGCTGAATCCATTTGGTAAAATCCAAAGGATACGGCATCCTTTTTGCATTTAACGACTCATTAGGGGCTTAATTCAATCTCAGCAAATCACAGCTGCTGCTGCTCGACCTTTTTGATCGCCCCGCCTGGCAGTGGCAATTGATAAGCCCTGTGGTTAACTGGACTGGCATTGCGACGTTTCCCGTTGTCGTTATCCTTCGTCATTGCTGTTGGCTTTCGCAATTATCGTGACGCACACTGTGAATGGTTTTTGGCCAGCCGCAAAGTCACAGTGGCATATCATTTCTGTGTATGCGTGTGTGTGTGTGTGTGTGTGTGTGTGTTAGCGTCTCATCATGATGCCACAGAACCGCAACTAACATGTTGGCAACATGACAATGTTTCGCTTGGCAGCGCACGCACCACAGCAAGGATTAGAGCAAGGACATCAACTTGGGCGCATCATTCAAGCTGCCAGCATTTTCAATGTGTAAATTAGAATTTTATTAACATTTTATGACAACGCTCAACGTCTGTCAAAAGTCAACCAAATAAAGGTGCAAATCCTATCATGCCAAAGTTAATTGTGTTGCGGTCTTAAATTTCGGTTGCCTTTGCTTGATTGCAAATTAGCTGAGTTGGTTTTAATCAAGAAAAGGTATCCAAGATTTTATTGTTCATTTATCGAATTAAAGTTTTATTTCTTGCATTTAAATTTTGTGCCCACAATTTGTTGAGAGTTTTCTGCTCATGTGTCTGTCAAAAAACTTGTTAAACTTCTTCCCAGTTGAGCTGCCTGTCAAAGTTAATTGCAGAACTCAAATTATTGTTAAATGTTCTTCTGGTAATAAATTGCGTACTTGAACTTTAACATTCTGTTGACAAGAGTGTAATCATAAATAAACTGTAAATTTATATATATTTAATCTACATTTCAGTTTACATTAACTTTAAAGAAAAGTATCATGACAAATGAATTATTGTGTATATAAATACATTCAAAAACGCACCGAATTTCTGCTGATACAGTATCCCATTAAATCCCTTTAATTATCTTTAATAACTGTTATTTATATCTTCACTTGGAAATTACAGCTGTGTGGCATTAATAAAATTAACCGGCTTAATTGCAGGCCAACTGTAAGGGCTGTAAATACGATGCGGCCAACAGCGAGACCAGCCTGACTGAGTGCTATGAATATGGCCAGAAGACAACGGCAACAACAATGAAGCGCAAGCTGTCGCTGGAGCAGGGCGAAGGTGGGTAACACAAAGAAATGCTTTTCGGTGGGGGGTTTTGTTTTTTAAATGTGTTCGGGGTGGTTATAAATTGAATTGTCAGCATAACAATTGGCAAAATCGTTAATCAACTCCTTTTTGACTCCTCCATTGTCCTGCGGTCAGCAGATGCCTGTCAATTGTTGCGCAGCGCAATGCCAAGCAAGTTGAATCAGCAGCAGCAGCAACAGCAGCAGCAGCAGCAGCAGCAGCAATTTTACCAGCAGCAGCAGCAGCCGGATGTCATGCTAATGACAACAACAACGACTGGCAATGCATTGCTGAAATATGCACCGTTGCCGCAGCAACAACATCTGCATCTGCAGCAGCAGAAACAACAGCATCAGCATTACATAAACGCATCAGCAGCACACGCAACGCAGCAGCAGCAGCAATTATCGACAGCAACATTGCCGCGACAACAGCAACAACAGAACTTTGTCGCTGTGCCCAGCAGCATGCTGCATTTCAGTGGCGCCCCCACAATGCCACTGTCTGCTGCTGCTGCTGCGGCAAATTGCTACGCACCAGCCACGGCCACAATTTACTTTCCATTTGCGCCTGCAACCGGCAGCCCAAGCAACTGCCAACAGCCGCTGGTCAAATATCACACGATACACTTGCAGCCCGCTGCCAAGCAACAGCATCGACTGCTGAGAACCGTGGACGCTGCAGCAACATCTGCTGCCGCAGCAACGGCAACGGCAACTGGACACGGCGCTCACCTGGCGGCAACAACGGCCACACTGGAGGCCATCACATTACCACCGCCTCCTGCCTATCAGACAGCCAATATGCATCGTGAGTATCCGAGCTTACCGATTTAATTTGATTGATAAATCAGAACGCTGCTCTCGGGCGTTATCGATTACTTTCTTAATTATTATTATAATTTTAAAAATTCTCATTATTTTGTAATTTGTGTTGTGATGCGTTAGCAACTACCTTTAAAAGTGTGTAAAATTTTATTTGCTGGCGGAAATTTTTTAAAATTTTCAAAGAAATTTTGCGAAGATGAGGAGGGACGGGAGACGGGGTGGTACATTTCAAAATTTGTACCAATTTTGGCATGATTTTTGACTAAAAATTGGACCGCCTCAGAATAGGTTAAATGTTGTTTTTTATTCTATTTGTGGTCAGCAAAATCCATACGGACAGAAAAGTTTAACTTCGTGAACGAGTAAAAAACAGATTGATTGATGTAGTAAGAAAATGCTTATACTTTTACTTCCACTTATAAAAGATTTTATATATGAAGCTAGAAGCTCTAGAAAAATGGGCCTAAAGGAAATAAACTTATTTATATTCGGATATTCATTCAATTTTATTTATAATAAAATAATATAGTAATAACTTAAATATATATCAAATTATTTTTAATTAACAACAACATTATTGAAAACTAAAACATATCAAATATTTTTTATTGCTTTCCATCGATTTATTTGTTATTAAATATAAAATAAATGGATTTTAAAAATTGAATAACAATGCAAAATCAAATTTACGAAACAAATCTTAGTTAGGGCAAGGTTAAAATGGTCAATCCAATCACCTTATTTAAAAATATTGCAGTTTATAATGAATTACTATACTTTTAATCAAATGAAATGTTTTAAAATTTATTATAAACTTTGAATTCGTAGTTAAATTGTGTTGAAACATTGTAGACTTTAATCAAATTAAATTCGGGTTATCCTATATACGGTGTACATGTAGGTACACATCTATTATGAACACATCAGCTCGACAGATTTGTATGGTAGACCACAGCGATGTATATGTGTTCGTTCGGGCCTGAAGAGCTTCGACCTTATTGCGAGGCAGGCCACAAATGATACCGATATTCATCAATCATACGCAGCGTATACCCGCCACTGTGTGTGTGTGTGTGTGTGTGTTTGCGAGCTGCTCATTTGCGCGCACAATTATGTAACAATTTGCTGGCATTGCTGTCAGCTGTAATATCAATATAATCATCATTATAAAGAGCAACAACATAATGAGCACCAAGAGAGAGGGAGAGAGAGAGAGGAAAGCGGAAGAGCAGCATGTCAAAATGACAGAGTTAAGCTGGCATACTTAGCGACTTTGGCCTGTACTTTGTAGAGGGGACGGCGCATTAAAAGTTTTCAACTGCTGCCGCATGACGCCGTCGTGGCAAGGACATGACAAGGACAACAAGGATAACATGCACTCGAGCCAAGGCGAGACATGTGCGACAGTTTTATTGACGATAATGATGACTTGGCAGTTGCCACTTGCCACATGCCGGCACAAGACGTCAGCAGCCTGTATACAGGACCTATGAAGCACCTCCACCTCCCTCTTCCCCTTCCCCTGCCCCATTCCCCTATACTGGTTCCCTTTGATGCGTGTCAGCTGCATGCAAAACTCATTAAACTTATTTTACTTGTCGCTGAGAGCACGTGACAGATTTACACAAGTGACGAATCCTCGCCGTGTCCTTTGCCCCTTTGCTCCTTTATGCCTTTATGGCTGCCAATAAATTGCAGTCAATACATCAGTATATCAATCTATAGCTGTCTCAAATCCAATTCCGATATTCACGTTAATTATTTCAGCTGCTCCATAAAGGACCCACAACCACTCAAACAGTGGTCGTTGTCCTTTTCCCGCCGTGCTCTCCGTCCGGTGTTGCGGGTCCTTCACCCAGTGGTTGACCACCCCATTAGCGCTCCACAAAAAGTTGCAACAAACTGCCAACCACATTGCAACCAGCCATGTACAAAATGCATTCAACACTATAACAAATGGGCGAGTGTGTGCGTGTGTGTGTCTGACGTCCAAGTTTAAGTAAATATTTTCAAATTGGCCATGTCCTGTCCTGACCACAGCCCAACGCGTTCCATGCGCGCTCTGTCAGCAGCTGCGCCAGCTCTAAGTGAAAGATGCCATTACAGCTGCTTCCTTCAGGGCTTCCACTTCCCCTTTGAGTTGCCCAGTTGATATGAGATATGGAAAGTTTACGTTTCGGAACTGCAAATTGCAGTTAAAAGTTGTCCAAAATTGTCAAAAAAAACTGAAATGGACAATTTGTTTATATATATTTAAAACTTGACTTCGTTTTTTAAATATCCTGAAATTTATATATTTTTAAGCAAATCAACAAAAAATTATTTATTTTCTTATATTATTACATATTATTAACTATGACTTATATTTGCTTTATATATAAACATTAATATCGGTTTGATAAATCTTTGTAAAAATGTTTTAAACTTTTATGTTTAGAGTTGTTATCATATATTAAAAAGCAACAAATGTGTTATTGGTTAGTTTAATTTAATTCAAAAAGTTTTTAATAAAATATCAAATATCGAATTTCTGAAAAGTTGTAAGATCGAATAAAAATAACTGTATATTTTAATTTAAAGAAAATTAGGAAAATATTTTATTTTATTTTTAGTTATGTTGAGTTTTGTTTAGCCATAGTCAGAATGCTGTAAAGTAATAAAAATATTTATAAATTGTATCAATAATTCATAATATTTTCAAAAAAGAAATATAAAACATGGCAACCCTACCAGCCAAAACAAAAAAAAAAAACACACAGAAAACAATATGAATAAAAGTAAGCATTTTTGCATATTGTTTGTTAAATTTAGCTGTTTCGCATTAACGGCATACAAAGCTTAACAACTGTGAGTATTTTTGGTAAATACTAAAAAAAAAATACCAAATAAAAACCTGGCAGCCCTTACCACAGTGCCTGCAGCTGTTACATTGCCCTCCGCAAGCCGACGCCAAACTTTTGTTGGCAAATTCGAAACCTTCCGCTGCAATTTTGCGCTGTGCCACAGAACGGAAAAGTTTTGCAAATGCAAAAGCAAATCATTTTACTAACTAAATACAACATGTTTATATATATACGTATATATAGTCGTGTGTAGGGCCAACAAATGCACTCGCTGCCGGAAGTTGCTGTTAAAATAAAACTTTTCCCTGTTATTTTTTTTTGGGAGGGAGTTGCGACTTCGAGTTCGTTGAGTGTTTTGTTATTGTGTTTTGGCTGGCAAAACAGTGTGTATTTAAATTTATTTAAAAAGTATTATTTAATCAACACGTTGCCAACTGATTTTTTCTCTCTGTCTCTCTCTCTCTCTTTCCGCAGCTGTGAGACGGGCCAAGTTCGTGACGCAGCCGCTGGCGCCAGAAATCAATACGCTGCTGACTGTGGGAACAGGAACGGTATCGAGTGATTTATCCTGCAGGCATGATTTATTACCGCATGCATTATCCGCATCAACAGCAGCAACAACAGCAGCAGCAGCAGCAACAGGCGCAGCAGCATCATTGTTAACCTACACGGCACCAACAGGCAGCCCACAACTGTCAGCCGGCATTAAGCCAACGGCAGCAACTGCAACAATGCCCGATAACAGTTTTATGGCCGCAGGTGTCTGTGGCGTCAATGCAACAGCAACAGCAGCAACAACAGCGGCAACAACAGTGGCAACAGCAGCAACAACTACAGCGGCAGCAACATTGTCGGCGCTGCTCAGCTCAAGTGGCAATGTGGACATCATGGAGGATGAGGACGAACAGGAGCGCGAACGTTCCAGGTATGTGTGTGTGTGTGTGTGTGTTGTGCGTGTGTAGCACAAGTAGCAAGTTGGCTTCCAAAGTGGGTGCTGTTGGTCTTGTTAAACGGAGGCGCTTCTGTTCGGTCAGTTTTTGTGGGCGGGGTAGACCCTAATGGCTTCAGTTTTCCGCATAGTTATGCAGTTGGTTTGGTAACCACAACCGTACATTATAAACAATTTGTAGAGCAAGATAAGAATAATGCTCTATCATTACTCAGATATTTTTTATACCCTGAACCCATTGAAAATGGGTAAAAAAGGGTATAATGGTTTTGTGCAAATGTATGTAACAGGCAGAAGGAAGCATCTCCGACCTCATAA